>JAANBB010000129.1:0-91709 GCA_014621425.1 Cylindrodendrum hubeiense
TCGAGGGTACACTTGCTGGGGCCTTGGGGGTGGTTTGTTCGTCGGGTTCGGCGATGGTCGGGGGTTCGATGAGTGTCGGGGTCTCGATGAGTATCGGGGTCTCGATGAGGGTCGGCGGTTGGATGATGGGCGGCGGTGGCGGAGGTGGCATGGATACAGCGTTCCGTAGCCGTGTAGAGGAGGCGGAGGAGGCATCGCGACCGCCGAGAGGTACTTGGCGTTGGTGTTGGTCATGGTCGGACGAGGCAGGCGTGGTTCGGTTCTGTAGCTGAGTGCCCGGTTCAGCCCGTCGACCCGGTTCCACCCCGTGATGCGATCCTTGATCACTGTCGTCGGCCTTTGCTTTTGTGTCAGAGCCGGTAATTGCGCCGGAGCCACTGCCCGCGCCCCTCCAGCGCAACAGCACCTGGAGGGGAGTCAGCCATGGGGGCGGGCGGAGGATGACCCAGACGACGGAGGCGACGATAAGCGATATCCCCAGGAGGCCCATGGCGACGGATGAAGTGGACGAGGCGGGAGGGCGATGGGCGCGGGGCAAATCGAGCTGAGGGATCTGAGGGCGAAGAAAGACTGCAAGCGAGGACAGGCTCAGATCCCAGGGGGTCTAGGCGCTGGGCAGACGCCTAAGGTCGCTGGGAGGCTTCGCTGGGGGTTGTCGGAGCGTCGACGTGGGAGCGGGCTGTGGGTTGTGGACCGGTGGTTGCAGGATCATCGAGCCACTGCGGCGTCGTCTTGGGAAGGTTTGTAACTTTGTGCTACTGCTAGTGCCCAGCGTCCCGGTATGCCTAGATTGCACGGATATGTCAGCGGGGATGTGGCTGTGAGGTGCGCTGAAGGAGAGAGACCGGAAGCCCTGAAAATTAAGGCACGAGCGCTGGTTGGCCAGCTTTCCAGTGCCTCGGTGCAGTGTAGGTTTTGCCTGCCAGCGCCAAGGTTGATTGTCAAGGTCGATAAGGGATGTCAAATTTGGCGGGGGAGGTTATTTTTGGATCCCGCCATTCACGACACACCGAGTTTACGGTACGTACTCTCATTTGGTTGGCATGATGGCTTAAACAAGTGCCCAGCGACCACGCGTAACACACGCACGTAGCCTGTGTTTTTGTTTTCCCCCCTAACGCAATTCCTTTTGCCGTATTGACTCATGAAGCAGAGGGTGTACTCGGAGTCTCGGTCACGCAGGTGTGCCCCTTCACGGTGGGCCCCGGGTTTTCGGGGTGGTAGTGTGGGATGGGTGGCGTAGGCGGTGTCATGCCACACCGCGGCGACGGACGGGCTGCGATGGTGGCCTTGGGTGAATCCTGGGACGCGAGACTCCGGCTGTGGACCTCTCCAAGCAGCTCCCAGGGAGGACGATGGAACCAAGGGGCCGCCCGGAGCACCCACGGGACTGTGGAGTCGAGACTGCGAGCTGATGGCTGCTCGCTGTCCCGCCGAGGCGGACGGCATGAACAGCTAATCAGCAGAGATGACGCCAATGAACTCGGCATTGGGAAGCAATTGGACAGTTCGGTTGGGCTCGCGAACGGCATCCAGGATGGACCAGGACCACGTCGACACGGACCTTGCAGGATACGACATGACAGATGCACAAGAATGTGGAATTGGACAATGACCTTGCATCATGGGGTCTCAGACGGTTGTTATTCTCCCACTCTCCCACTCATTCCGAGTCATTGCCGCCAACCCAAATGAATCAGGGCCCATGAATCAATGCGTGTGCAAGTGACCTCGCAAGACACCGCTGGGGACTCCCTTTCCAAGACATCCATCATGCTGGTCGGCAGCGGCTTCAGCTGGCTGCATCTGCTCTCGGGAACGCCCTAAAACATGCGTGGGGCCCGTCTCCGAGCCCCCGTCCGCATCCCTGGGCAGATGATGATGGATCATGGATGACATGGCACGGCCGGTCTGGCACGGCCTGGCCTCGGGTGGCAGGGGCCGGCGACTTGGGCCTCCATGGATTGTGGGCGTGGATTGTGCGGATTGTGTGGTTTGTGTGGGCGCCGAGGTGAGATGTGGGCTCCTCGACCTGGTCAATGGCGGTCAATGGCAAGGCGGCAAGGCATGGGCTCCATCCTTTTGTCCCTTTTCCGCCCGGGCATCCAGCATTCAAATGGCCTCGCCTCCCGCGTGCTCTCCTCCGCCTTTTCGATCCTCCTCCTCTCCTTCGCCGTCCTCGTGCCTCTCTGTTGCTGTGATATCTCTTGTCCCGGGAGGAGTCTTGCTATTACCGCCCCGGACCCTGATCCTTCCTGCACACCCGCCGGTCGATGCCGGTCGAGTCCACCCCGCCACGGCTCCAGTGTTTATTTACTTCTGACCGTTCCTACGCTGCACTCTCGGCCTCCAATTCCCGTCGAGTCCCTAAAAGCCCGCTGACCCTCAGCGTCTCAGTGGGAAATCGCTCTGTGGTTCCAGGGGATCGCCCCCTAACTTAAAATTTGTCGCGCCCCGAGCTATGCCGGCCAGCCAGTAAAAACTTGCCTATCATCAGTTCGGGACTACGCACGTCTCCGTGCTCCCGTCCCCGTGCCCCGTCGTCAGAATGCGCACTCTCAACTCATCGGCCATCAACATCAACAACTCGTCCTCCTTCGAGACGCCCTCGTCACGATCTCCCGCGCCCGCCCTCGCCTCCCACACCGGCCGCTCCACCACACCGTCCGCCAGATCGCTCTCTGCCTCATCTGCCAACCTCAACAACGCAAAGCATCTCCCCGCTGCCAAGTCACCGAGGTCGCCTGTAACGCCCACACCACAGATCCGCGCTCGGTTCCCCTCCGCCCCCGTCGCCGCCTCCGACTCCCGCTCGCCGCCGCTCGGCTTCCACAACCACAAGCAACAACATGTGCTGGCATTAACTACCACCACGACGCGTTCCACCTCCTCCTCGAGCGCCTCCAAGATGCCGCCGGGCGACTCTAGGCCCCGCCCCCCACAGCTGAGCGCCGCCGCTGCGAAGAACATCGGACGAACGCCCCTTACACCCAAGATTGCTGCCAAGGGCCCTTCGATAGCTCCGCCCCTTGGACGAAGGTCGACACAGAATCGAGATGACGGCTTCATAAACTCGCTCACTCCCCGCTCCGGCAGCCGTCAGAGCCGTGGCGAGAGCACAAACACAACACCAAATGGCACCCCGGACCTTGGGAGAGGCCACGATGGCTGGGACCCGCGAGCCACCTTGGCAATCGATGCTGGGAGACAGTCTCTTGCCGCGGCTGAATCCCCCGGAGAGTCTGTAGACTCCAAGTTCTTCTACGCCAGCGAAGCCCGGCCAGTCCAACAGCCGCCCTCTCGTCCCTCTACTGCCGCCACAAAGTCCTCCAACTTCTTTTATGCGAATGGGGTCAATGCCGAACCCAAGAGAGCCATAAGTCCTCCCGTAAAACAAACCTTCGGACCAATGCTGGCAACGCCCCCTGAGCCTGCAGCATCCAAGTTCTTTTACGCCAGCGGCACTCCCGAGATCTCATCAAAAACGAGTCTCCAATCCTCTGGTTCGGGTGGCTCTTCAAGCTCGAAGGCGGTGTCTGGACGCCCGAGCACAAGCAGCTCAGCTACTGGCCCAGGACACTCTATGCCTCAACGGCCAATGTCTCCGATTAAGATGCTCCAACAACATCTTCCCCCAATAATAAAAAATACCATGACACCTGGCCTTAACAACAGGCCTCAGATATCTTCACCGCCACCCTTGGCGCCTTCTTCGGGTGCGAATTCGAAGAGACGAGTTAGCATTGATTCAGCCCCCAGATCTTCAAGGGGCCACTCGAGGACCGTAAGCGTCCCGAGCATCGACTCATGCCATTCTCCCAGGATGCCAGTCTCTCCGCCCCGACAACCCTCTGAACCCTCGTCCCCCCCCGGCGAGTCCCCTCGTGACCCAACCAGCCATGACCATGGCTTCTATCTTACAAGCTGTGGAGGACTTTGCCGAGGAGGAGGAGGAGGAAGAGGAGGAAGGTGACGAACCCTCCCCAGAGATACAGAGCCCGACAAAGTCAACACATTCCTCGGAGCCTGTGAATACCGTGGTGGCCAAGGCCAGGAGAGAGCGCAAAGTCCAGGATCTCGAAATCAGAAACGGCTCTCTCGAAGCCATCAACCGAACTCTAGAGAGGCAATTACGAAAACAGACGGCCGAGATTCGCAGATTTAAACGCCTTTCTCGTATGTCACTCGCCTCGGCAGCTTCTAGCCGAGTTCCCTCCGAAACACTCCCGGATATCCCAATCAACCTCTCTGACCTGAGCGAGGAGGAGGAATCGATGATGTCAGAAGAAGAAGAGCCTGACTCCCTTGACGATTCCGACCTTGAGAGTGCCGATTCCGCATCTAACCCTTTGGAATCTAATGAGAAGTTGACGGTTCGTCAGAATCGAGATGAGCGTCGCTTGCGGCTTGACCTCTCCAAGCACCGAGAACTGCTCGTCGATAGCCAGAAAATCAACCAAAGCCTCAAGCGCTGCCTCAACTGGACAGAGGTTCTCATCAAAGAGGGCCAAAAGGCTCTCGAATATAGCGTTCGCGTCTCTGACATCAACTTCGGTGGCCACGTGCTAGCACCCCCAGACGAAGACGATACAACCCAGATGGATGAACAGCTACTAAAGAGTCTTGACGTCGAAGTTGGGCTAGAACCCCCGCCACCCTGGGAGAAGAACTCTCAGGACCGCGACAGCGGCATTGAACTCCAGGCAGAGGGACTGTGACTTGGCTTGTCCGTCCCATGCATCAAAGCCTCACGTTCTCAACAATAACGACCGATCGCGGCCTGGAGCCGTACACAATCACCACTCCAGCCTCCCCCTTCTAACCTATCTCCACCAACCACCCGACCCTACAAGCATGGCACACACACACACCGCACACGCACACGCACACGCATAAACAAAAGGGGGGGCACATGCATACAGGGCGTTGGATGGCAGGCGTTCTCTTTTTTTCTCTTTTTTTTCCCCTTTCCCCACTTCCCCTCAGCGACGTTGCGATCCACAATGCTGCCTTTTCCTTTCTCCCGAACCTCATCGAGTAACACGCCTAATGACCGGAGCTGGAATGGAGGTTATATTTGTCTCACTGATCGAGAAGCGGGTCGGATATGAATTGGAGCCCCAACACTGGGGCGACTTATAGCTTTCTTTCACTTTTGCGCCTTTTCATTTGTGTTTTTGGTTTTCAGATATGTACAACAGATACCCCGTGATAATTCACGTACTGGCGAGTCACAAAAAGAAAGGAATGGATGGCGGGTGGGATGTGTAAAGAGGTGGTGTGGATATCAGATGGCACCATACGTGCGTGCTCTTGAAGAGGTAACTGGTAGAGACTTGGGGTTTTGTGGATATCACCCAGATAGAAATATCACAGACATGTTAAGTCAACTTGTGCCTATATTTATCTGATGACCGCTGATGCCTCTATTTTGACAAATCAAGAGGGAACGTAGGAATTGGTTGGAAAGTCGTGCTATAAGGGGGGAATGGGGTCATGAGAATTATGTCTAAAATCGTCGCCGGCCGTCTCGTCTCGCATCGCTTTCTATATCGTCTCCTTCCAACAGCCGTCGTCCTACCTCTCACGTTCCCGGACAATATCCCGTCGCGTTATAGTTCAACCGCCTCACGTCACTTTTCCTGCTCAAGCGGAGGACTTGGGCACGTTGGGCGCATCGGCCGCGACGTCCTCCGCCTCCTTCTTATGACCCTTGCGGTCCTTCTTCTTCTTGCCCTCCTCATCCTTGTCCTTCTTAATAGCGGCCTCGGCAACGAGCTGCTCGAAGACAAGGTAGTCACCCTCCTCCTCAGGAGATCTCTCGGCCTAAAAGTACGGGGTTAGTTCAACAGTTCAGATATGCATGCTGGGCTATAATATGACGTACCTTGTTGAAAATGTCTCCAATGAGAACCAGGGCCTGGGCACGCTCTAACCGCTTGGAAAGGGAAACCTTCTTATCGTTCAAGATGGTGTCGCACACCTCGCGCAGGACACTCTGGATCTCAAACTTGCTTCCTCTCCAGGCGGCGGTGAGAATCTTGCCGGTAACGCGGCGCTCGTACTCGACGCGCTTCTCCTCGGTCCAGTCCTCGCCGCCCTTCTCCTCCATCTTGGCCATGTCTTCCATGGTCTGCTGGGCGTCGATGGCACTGCTGATGGTGTTCCATGTCTCCTTGACGAGGGTGCCCTTGTCACGAATCTTGCTGAAGAAGCCACCGATGCCAAGGAACTTCTGGCTGCGCAGCAGCGTGGAAGCCTTGGAGACGTAGGTCTGGCCGATGGCGTGGAGGATGTCGATACCGAACGACTCCATCTTGAGTTCCTCGACCTCGAGGCGCATCTTCCCCTGGAACGCCCTAGTGACGTCGGCACCCTTATCTGTCTCGGTCCATACGCTGCAGCGGTCAAGCAGCTTGCTCGCGAGGTTATTGACACGCTCCTGGCGGATGCGGGCCCGCTCCCTCTCGTACTCGGCCAGCTGCTCCCGCTGCTCCTTAGACAGCGTGCCCTTCTTCTTCTCTTTCGCCTTGAGAGCCTCTTCTGAAAGCTCGCCCTCGCCCTCGATATCTTCGTGGGACTTGTCCATCAGGGCAGGTCGGAGGGGGATCTGAGTTCGGCTGTGGGAGCCTGTTGAGGGGGCAGGGGATGTGGCATTCGATCGGGGCGGCAGAGACGGCGCATCGGCAGCACCCCCGGGGACGGCAGCGGTCTGGGGTTTCTCGGTCGGCTTCTCGTCCTCGACCACGACCTTGGGGGGAGGTGCCGAAGGGCCTGCGGACTGTGCGGCACCCTGTTCCTGTTCCTTCATGCTCTGCTTCACGGCATCCTCGGTGCCGGGAAAGTCGCCCTCCTCGCCAGCCGCAGCTTCAGCCGCAGCCGCCGCCTCCTCCTCCTCCTTCATGGTGATGTCCATGGTAGCCGTGAGATCCTTCATGAGGCTGATCTCACCGATCCAGTCGAGGAAGGCCTCGCCGCCGAAGATGGAGGTGAAGAACTCGGCGGGATCGGCGAAGCCCTCTTGTGGCTTCGCATGGTCCTTTCCGAACTTATCGTAGGCCTTGCGTAGGTCGGGGTCGGATAGGACCTGGTAGGCCTCGCCGATGGTCTGGAACTTTTCGTGGGCGGTGGGATCGTTGGGGTTCTTGTCTGTGAGGGGCCCCTAGTTAGATTTGAGAGATGACATGCCAGCCATGCCCGCTAGCTGGAAAGCCGGAGCATGGAGAAAGAGGCACAAACCCGGGTGGTGGACGATGGCCATCTTGCGGTAGGCCTTCTTGATTTCCAGCTCGGTGGCTGTGGGCGCGACGCTCAAGGCATCGTAATAGGCGGTATCGACGACCATCTTGGAGATCTGCCGTGTCGGCCGGGTCGGTCGGGCTCAGAGTCTCTGTGTAAGGTGGGACGGAGTGTGGGAGGGGGAGAGAGAGCGCTCGCGGGTGAGGTATATCTGTAAGGTCGAAAAGTAGAAGTTCGATGATGGCGTCGGGTGTCACCCAAACGGTCCAAACCAAGTCTCACGCCAAGGCTACGGCTACGCAACAGCCGCCGTAGTACAGAGCCACATCAGCAGATGAGCCACTGGAAGCCACTGAGCGTTAGGGCGGGGTTGTCCCGGGATGGCACTGTTAGCAATGTTAGCTGCTGGGCTTCAGTGGGCTTGGGCCTCGCTGCCCAGGCGTGGACCCTTGCCCCCGCCACTATTTATTTTTTCTTCAAGGGAGCTGAGGGGGGAGGGGGCCTACGTAATGGCGGGGCAGTGTTCGTTGAGGCCGAGACTGCGACTTTGCACGCAACGAGCACGTCCAGAGCCCGACTGCGATTAGTTGGAGGGGCTGTCACATGAGAAATGGGTCATCTTTCCCAATACGATAAGGCGCTTCAATGACGTCTCTTACACGCGTGTATTCGAGCTGCGCATTATGTGGCTTTTTCTTTGGCGAGAGATCTTACAAGACAGGCAGCCATCGATGCCGTCTTGTTCGTGTCCCCGTCATTCCCTGCCCCCGCTCACAGCGGAGGTGGCATCATTCCAGCTCCCCTGTCCAACAAGCACTGACAGCATAAACCAGGAGGCTTCGATGTTCCAAGAGACCTCTTTTTGTCACAATTCCCTAGGAATACTTGCCCACATGCACAGCGCAGCACTATCATGCTGCTCGGTTTCTCCTAGACATATAGACATAGAAGACTTCAAACTGCCCAGTCTTTGGGTCGAGCAAATAACTCGTTGGCGTCGGATTATTGTGAGGACTCAGCGGATGGTCGGATGACTTCCCAGCAATCAAACCAGGTTCCCTGGCAAGTGCGCAACTAATTACAGCAACCAACCCCTTGGTATGTTAATGGAGCGATGGAGCTGGTACCTGGCATCCATCGCGCACTCACATTGCTTCATGATGGAGGCCTCATTCCTGATCATTTTCCCGGTTATCCTCCCTTGATCTCAATCGTGTGTATTTTTATATTACTGGCCAATTTATTCCATTCACTCACACTCCCTACCAATGTTTTCTGGCCCTTTTGAGTTGCTTAGTAGTAACAGCTTGGATTTAGCCCTACAGGGTCAAGTTCTTGGACGACAACCAGCGCCGTTGATGATATTTGAATCAGGACAACACTCTGTGCATCCACCACGGCGTTAGACAATCTTGTCTCCATGCTAGTTATCGTCGGGTTATACAGTGCCATTTGGAGTGCTGAAAGCATGGATTGAACATTCTTAACCTCTCTCTTCAAACATAGAACGACGAGATAATACAGCAGCAGCGTTTCCCCCACAAATTAGTAATAATGGCACGAAAGTTACTCTTCATCCACATGGTTGCCTCCAGTTACACCACGAGCAGAAGGCCAGCGGAGACACTATCACAAAGATAAAGCCAGTACACCGGCAATCTGAGTTAGAGCTTGGGAAAGCATGGCTAACCAAAACTGTATCTGTGGTGATTTGATGGGTGATGGATGACTGAGCTTATAATAAATGCTACAAAAATTGCAGGATGAGCAACACAGGGCAGTGTTGGATAGGGAATCACTTTGTACCAATTAATTTGAAACGCCGTTGGCCTTTATTCCCGAGACTTGAACGGTGCAGAGCGTTGCTCGCCCCCAAGACACATTGCCTTGTGGGGCGGCCCAACTCGTTCCAGTGGCACTCAGAGCCCCAGGTTATTACTCGCTTCTCCACAATCTGGGCAGAATTGGTAGACAGCAAGAGCCGCCTCCCACCCTCTCATGTCCATCTTCAAACATTCCTGCAAGCCATTCCAGGCGTTTCACACATCGTCAAGTCTGCAATGCAAAACAACCATCCCGGTGGAAGACGTGGCAACGGCATGTCAGATCCCGCCTTATTGGCTCGCTTCCCAAATGTTGAGAGAATGAAAGCGCAATTTCCCGAAGTCTGGAGCAGAGAGTGTGGGGTTGGGATAAATCCGGTTGAGCGGTGTAGAGGCCCGGTTCGGAAAACAGCATACTATCTAGCGGGGTGTAGATATTGCTATAGGAGAGTATCAACGGCCGCACATGATGCAACGCATCCACGACCCTACGTGCAGGCAGTCAACCCCCCTCTCTGAAGGATACGGTGGTCATCTGCGGAATCAAATAGAAGACGAGTCAGTTTCGTTTATCCAGAGCTAATGCTAGAGGATTCTCACTCCAGCGGCTTGACTCAAGTCACATACAGCCGTAGATACGGTGGCGGCACGACGGGGCGATGACCCGGACGCGTTGCCATATGAGGATTGCCAACCGCGTGAGGGGAACGTGGCGTCTCGGTTCTCAGCACCGCCGAACCAGCCGACCTCTCACGGGACACCTATCTTTGAGGCTGTCACTTTCGTCGAGTCGCGCTCTGGCCAGAGATCCAGTTAACTGGAGAGCCAATGGTCCTGTTCACGCAACCCCATCTCCAGCGACGCCTGCATGCGGGGTGCTTCTGACTTAGCTCCTAACGGCTTGGTCTAGAAATGATAACACTTTCCAGGATGCAGGTCGCAGGTAGCACAACCCCCAGCATGCGGTGTTGGTTCAGGGTCGTCGTGGTAGCATGATGCCACCTACACTGTATCATGGCAGTGTCGCAATGTCGCAATGCCATCCGATTTGTTCGACCATCCCCTTTATTACGGTCTCTTTCTTCATCCCGGGATTTGAAAATATAATGCTCAACTACCTGATCAAAGATGCTTCTCAAGCCACCATGCGGCCGGACCTCGCTAGTCCATCATCGTAGTATCATTTGCCACATGAGTCTTGGGTAAGCCATGGTGGACTTGAAAGCTAGGCACCTCGGGAGTGGAATTCCGGTTCACCTAGTTGTTCGGTGCTGCCACGCTGTGAATGCACGCTGAGCCTCAAGTGGCCAGGGATAATCCTCCTGTAGAGAAGCTGGCTCTTCTCTATCTGTGTTCACATTGTCCTACTGGGTTCATCCCTAGTTATTTACTGCCTCCATTATCGACAATAATCCAGGTTGTCGTGATTCAACATGACAGGAAGATGGCCCGTCCATGCAAACCTCAGCATTAACCGAAATTCACAAGGAGAGGAGGCCGTCTATCATCCACGCTAATTGGCGGACAAGTCATGGGTGACTTGGAGAATATCTGGGGTACGGGGTATTCTCCGCCTCGGCCGAGCCCAGATACCAGGATTGCCAGTGATTTGATCTTATGGTGGATAGTATGGCCGCCTCATTCTAAGCGCTCCAAAGGAGCGACCCCAAAGACCATCTGCTGCGCCCCGATTGTTGTGCTGGTGCACCTACAGGGGCTCTCATGCGTGGCTGCATCTGGGAAATCGCTATATCCGGGATCGGTGGCCTCCACTTCAGAAATGAGCACCTGCACTACTAATGTGGATTTACCCGGAGCGGAGGGCACTCTGTTCTCTTCTTCTCCTCGCAGTGACGGCGAGAGGTGACAAAACGACGCGTTCCAGCAGATTTCTCGGTTGCAATTGCTATATATCTTTGCTTCCTCCCATCATCTGGGTGTCTGGGTTAGTCTCTCGCGCACTGTCCATCTCCCACACCCCTTGCTCCGCCATATTTTCCTTGCAAGTCCCCGCTCTCGCTCAAGAGCGCTCGTGCAAAAATGGGTGCCCTCTACTACCTCCTTCACCCGAACCAGCTTCGGTCCATCATCCAATGGTATGTTACTTTCCCTACGATCACTCGTAAAGCTTGCGCGACTCTGACTCTTTTGCTACAGGAAAGTCTGGCACGACCCCGTCCACACCCGTGACCCCAAGACCGAGTCGGCAGAGCTTCAGGAATGCTTCCGCTTCCTCAACCTGACGAGCCGAAGTTTCTCGGCCGTCATCCAGGAGCTTAACCACGAGCTGCTCGTTCCCATTACCCTGTTCTACCTTGTCCTCCGCGGACTCGACACCATTGAGGATGATATGACTCTCGACATCGAGAAGAAGGTCGCCATGCTGCGGAATTTCCACAACACCATGCTGCAGGACGGCTGGCAGTTCCACGAGAGCAAAGAGAAGGACCGAGAACTCCTCGAGAAGTTCGACGTTGTCGTCACTGAGCTCAAGAAGCTGAAGGAGCCCTACCTGGAGATCATCACGGATATCACGGTCAAGATGGGCAACGGCATGGCCGACTACGCCCAGAACACCGACATGATCGAGAATGGTGTCCAGACCATCGACGACTATGAGCTGTACTGCCACTACGTGGCTGGCCTGGTCGGAGAGGGTCTGACACGCCTACTCGTGTCCTCAGACCTCGCCAACCCCAAGCTCGCTGAGCGACCATCCCTGACCGAGTCCATGGGTCAATTCCTCCAGAAGACCAACATCATTCGTGACATCCACGAGGATTGGGAAGATGGTCGAAGGTGGTATCCCAAGGAGATCTGGAGCAAGCACGTCGACAAGTGGGAGGACCTTTTCGACCCCAAGCAGCGCCAAAAGGCCATCGAGTGCACTTCCGAGATGGTCCTCGACGCCTTGAAGCATGCCGAGGAGTGCCTCTTCTACATGGCTGGCATTAGAGATCAAAGTGCCTTCAACTTTGTTGCCATTCCCCAGGGCATGGCCATTGCCACGCTTGAGACCGTCTTCCGAAACCCTGCCGTGTTTGAGCGTAATGTCAAGATCACAAAGGGAGATGCCTGCCAGATTATGTTCGAGTGCACTCAGAACCTCGTCACAGTTTGCGAGGTCTTCCGAAAATACACCCGAAAGATTCAGAAGAAGAACGACCCCAGGGACCCCAGCTACCTGGCCATCAGTGAGCAGTGCGGCAAGGTTAGTCTCCCACCAACACATCAAGCAGAACCTAGTCAACTAACGAGTGATAGATTGAGCAATTCATCGAGACCCTGTTCCCTCGTCAAGACCCCAAGAAGCTTGCCGTTGAGACCAAGCAGAAGAAGAACGACCAGCCCACAATGGACCCTGGCGAGGCTGCGGTTTTGTTCGGTGTTGTTATTATGAGCCTGCTCGCCATCTCGGGCATTATGGTGCGTAGCGATTCACCATTCATTTGCGTTCATTGGAAGCTAACAATTGCATAGATTGGCACTGCCTGGTTCTTCGGCGCGAGATTTGACAATATCTTCAGTGAGCTTAGCGTGTTCCTGCCAGGAAGCGAGGGCAGCAAGCCCTTGATTACGGGTACGGGCCACGACGAATTGTAAAATTATCCACCTGCTTTTGGGGTTTGTTTCTTGTCACCTTTTTCACGATATCCTAACGTACATAACACAATACCAGCCCCCCTCACAAGGAGTCGGGGGGCCAAGCCTGACGGACATGTGGGCTATATACTCTTGTTAATACAACCAGCAGACAGCGTGGCACATAGCGGTGTCACGCTGCATTCAACGTGTCCCCGGTGCCAACTCTTGCATGTGCCTTAGCGCGAAGAGATTTGGTCGCTCTTCCTGCTCATGTCATCGACCGATCCAGCACGGATGTCAAATTGCAATTCAGTCCTTTCATGACTGTGGTTGTGCCGAAGAAGTGCTTATATCAACACCCGTCGCTCACTGGCTCCCGTATTCATACGATGGCCCGCTGCGAGTCTGTCTTGACGTCACTCGGACGATGGACTCTAACGCGGCGAGCAAACATGCCATCTCGCAATATCCAATGTTTCATAGTCAATATACACGTAACGTTTCTCCCGCACCCTACCCCCCTGTCCTGTACCATGGTATATCCGTGCAGCTAGTATATCCGCAAGGTCGCATCGTCGGGACAGCTGTAAGTGAGGCTCGTGGTTTCATCTACGCATGCCACGCTGGGTTGCAGCTGCGGGATGCAAGGATATACGCGCCTGTCTTACGGTTTACATGGTGTGCCTACGCGCCCACGTCCAGCTGGAGTCGTAAACAAGATGCCGCACGATGAAGGCCAAGCCTTCGAGGCCCGTTGCGAGTTTAGTAGCTATGAGAATCACGCACTGATGATTCTGCGGAGACGGCGGGTCCGGGAGACATGTCCAAATTGCTAGATGCCGAGTAGCATGCTCTTAGATGTTATTGGTCTGGTTAGCGTTTGTTCCTCCGCGTCGACACCTGTTCATATGATCTTCGCTCTGAGGTCGCCTGTTGCCTACTCCTCGGGATTGTGTCGTGGCCGTTTTTAACAGGATCGGTACACCACGTCACTACCAAATATATATATGATTCCGACGTTTTGGTCTTCTGTTCGTCTTTACCTATTCACATTACAAGTGGGAGATTTTTACAATGGGTCATCACCATATTATGTTTTTGGCTTCACTCCTCAGATTTATATCCCTTCTGGGCCTTGTCTCGCCCGCGGAAGCATGGGATCCATCACAGGCGAGAGTTCCCGGCATCGCTTTCGGTCTGACGCCTGACGCCGGGTATGCCGCCAGTCTGTCTCACCGCTGCAGTCCGTGTTAACCAGGCATAGCACGGCCGCCATCCGCTTTCCGAACAGCACGGTCGTCCATATGGCCCGCACGGAATGGAATCAGTCGCAGCCGTATAGGACCTTCATGAGGAAAGCCGACGGCCCTCCGGCGGATGTCGAGCGATGTCACTGGCTGATGTCATACTTCACCGGCTGTGGCAGAGATGCCGATTTTGAAGCTGTCAAAGTCCTATTACTCGATCTCAAGGAGATGGTAGAAGCAGTCCTTCGCACGAATATCTGCTTCGCTGACGTGGTCATCGCCGACCTCGGCCAAACCTACCAGGGTCGTATTATCGAAGAGGCCCTCGCTGCAATTGGTCTCCGACAGAGTACTAGCGTAGCTAGCGCTCCTAAGCTGGCTGCGTTGGCCTACAGCTTCGAAAACCCAGACGATAATGCGCCTGAGCGACTCGTCCTCGTCATCGACTACAGCAAATCCCACTTGAACCTCGCCATCTTCTGCGACGACGAGGGCATCACCATGGAACCCGTCCGTCAAGACTACCAGATGGGCCTCGGTGCATCGAACGAGATAAATTCCCAGCACTGGGGCGACGTGGACAACGCCATTGGTCAGTTCTTGCTCTCCCCATTTGGGGACTCCTATAAGGGCAGCCCGCTGCCGCGTCACATATCAAAGCTTGTCCTGTACGGTGACGCGATGGAGCAGAGGTTCCGTGATGCCTTGATGATGCATGTAAAGGTGGGCAAGGAGCTCGTGGAGAAGGCGTACGTGTACAGCCCAGCGGGCGCAGGCGCCGTGCCCATGGCGGAGAGATCGTTCCATCGTCAAAACAGCATCGATTTTTATGGCGAGGCGACGTTTGGGTGCAAATGGCGATCTAAGCTGTATCATAAGAGGGCCCACGATGAGCTATGAGTAGTGTTTCTACAGCCATGATTCGGCTTGAGCACTCTACTCGAGAAGCAAAGTCCACATAACTATGTACGCTCGTTCACCTATCTCGACACGCTAAACCCCTGTGCCGCGGTTTCGAATCGCACCGTCGCATCCCTGGTCTCCTCGTGCGTTTACCGTCGATCAATAAACGTGCAATAAGCATCCCAAATCCTAGCCGCTAGCACTCGAGCCCCCTACTTGAATCCTCTTTCGCCGCACAGCCAAAGATGGAAGATTCTTCCGCCCGTGCCTGTATCTTCAGGGCCGCAGCCTCCCCGGTCCCCGGTCCCTCGGTTCCGTCCGCGTCCGGACGGGGGTTAGGCCTGTGGCCGCCTCGGCCTGAGGGGTTACATCGTGGCGGGGACGCGGCCTCTGCGAGAAATCTTCCGACTTGGGGCTGCAGCGGACGACCCCCTGACAGATCTCGTTTCACCATCCTCGGGTATTCGAGAGTCGGGTTCTCTTTTAAACGACCCGCCTTTTAGAGAATAGTTTTACACAGACGTTTAGGTGATCAGGGATTCACTTGCTTCTTCGACATGGTGAAAATAGTCCAATAATATGTACTGTCTATCCGTTCAACCCGCTTTCCATTTCCGGCGAGAAAAACCCCCCGCTCAAACACGAGGGGGCCATGAAAAGAAGTGACACAATAATGTCAATAAAGAGGCCCCCGTACTTTCTATATTACATACACGCAAACACACACGTGAATTGAGGGTTTCCCCAACCGTAGGCTAGCCAATCGTCCCTGAATTTTGGATCATCTCTTTCCCTGTTCCCATTTCCTCGTTGACATCTATTGGTTTCCGTTGTTGGCGATGAGGTTGGTCGTGCCATCGACGTTATTGACAACCGAGGCGCCAGACTGAGTGGCGAGACTCTTCATGAGCTCGACAACTTCGGCGGGGTCGGTGATGCCCTGGAAGGCCATAAGGTAGGCGGCGAGACCGGCGACGTGAGGAGAGGCTATTAAGACATGTCAGAATATACTCAGAATACAGTAAATGGAAAGAAGATGAGGCATACCCATGCTAGTACCGCTCAAAGTAGCCTGGGCGGTATCAGAGTCGATTCCAACGCTAAGAACGTTTACGCCAGGAGCGTAGATATCGACACCAGTTCCGAAGTTGGAGAAACTGGCTCGCACGTCGGTCGTTGCATCAATGGCACCAACGGTGACAGCCTTCGCTGCAGAGCCGGGGGAGGTGTTGGCGGTATCTTGCTGCTCATGTTGTCAGCCAATGCATAGGGGATGACCTCATTTATCACTTACGTTCTCGTTGCCAGCAGCCACAACGGGGACAATGCCAGCCGCGAAAATAGCGTCAATGGCATTGTTGAGGGCTTGTGAAAAGGATCCTCCCAAGGACATGTTCATAACAGCCTTTCCGCCGGTGTTCGTGCTGTTAACTTGACTGACGACAAACTGCATGCCCTCAAGGACACCAGAGTTGCTGCCACCGCCGCTAGCATCCAGAACCTTGACTGCAACAAGATTGACCTTCTTAGCGACTCCAAAAGTAGCACCACCAATAGTACCAGAGACGTGGCTGCCATGACCGTTCTCATCATCGTCCTATTTCCAGTTAGCTCGTCGAATCCCTGCGTAGCGCCAACAGAAACCGGGGTCCACATACAATGTTGTCGACGAAGTTGGCACCAAAGGTGGCACGGCCCTCAAATTCGGTGTGGGTGGTTCGGATACCAGTGTCGACTACATAAACAGTGATATCCTCACCCGCAGAATCATCGAAGATGTAGGTCTCGGTGTTGGGCGCCGCGTGAGACAGGCGATTGAGACCGGGGGTGGCGTTGATCTGGGCGATGGCGCCAGTGATGTTGACCTTGGTATCGGCCTCGATATATGCAACCTCCTCAGCGTTGTAAAGATCTTGCACCATGTCGTCGTCGGCATCGAGGGTCATGGCGCGCCACTTGTTCATGTTGAAGGTGCTGACCTTGGTGGACAACATGTGACCGGTACTACTTCGCTTGTTGAGATTTCGCTTCTTGACGGCGTTGATCCAATTTGTCTGCTTGATGTTGATAGCATCATCGTCAAAGGTGTCGTTGTAAACAACAATGTATCGGTTCGAAATGATGTTGGAGGCGTCGGGGTTGGAAACCAGAGGCCGGAGGAAACTGCTAATACCAACGTCGCTAAGCGAGTCGGAGACGGAGTCGACCACGTCGGAAAGGGAGTCGGTCACATCCTTCAAGTTCAGGGAGTCGGGCAGACCCAAGGAGTCGGGCAGGTCAACGGGGGGTTGAGCCACAGGGGCGGCGACCACGAGGGGCAGAGCCAAGATGAGGGAGGCGAAAAGAGACTTGAGGGGCGCCATGATAGTCGGTATTTTCGTTTTCTTTTTGTGATGTGGTAAAAAAAAAGTTACTGGAGCAGGAGTAGTGAACCGAGTCCAGCAGTTTCAACTATATCTCGATGCGTCTAGCAAGCTCAGGTTCGAGAAGTAAAGTGAAGGTATTCTCAGTCGTGGACTGAAAGATTGGACAATCGAATGAGTGATAACTCGAATGAGTGGTAACAGAGGAGGCGGGCGATCAACGCTCCTCTCGAATCAGTGGAATAGACAAGGAGTGTCGAGTGTAAAAGGAGGGTGATTAGGAGACTGGCTCGTAGTACACAAGAGGGAAGGGAAAGGAAGGAAAATAGGAAGAGGAATGGAAAACAACAATAGAAAGATCCAAAAGGAAGTCTCTCAGAATAGAACAATAGAATAAAACAACCGGGCCAGCAGCGATTTGAAAGCGGGCGTGCTGGCTTAAAAGGAGACGGCAAACAATACGGTGGGACAATTCGGCGGACAATGCAGTGGGTGGCATGGCATCTGCAGACTCGCCGGCAAGGCGCCCTGTGAGTGGTGGCATCAGACCTTGCAGGCCAATGCTAACCCCAGGCGGCGAGACCCCTGGGGAGAGCCGCAAGATCCATTCTGGGGACGAGGTTTGCAACGGGGCTAGGGACAGGGGTTTGAGGATACAGGGGGTGGGAATACTTAGTGTATCAATGCGCTGGGCTACGGTCGGAGAATGGCTGCCAAGTCAAACGTGCTGCTCCTGGCTCACTGGTGGACTGCACGGGTAGAGGCCTCGTACAGTTGAAAATTTCCAGGTTGGATCTTTTGGCAGTGCTCCTGGGCTCCTGGTAGAGGATCTCAAACCAGGTCACAACGAAGCAGCCCAGTCTGTGCAGCACGGGCAGTAGCAGCTGTGGTGCTGACGAAACTGACGAAACCACAACTGCTTGAGCCACTGTGACGGCCTCGTGTCCGATGTCATGTTTGGTTCAGGAGATGGCCGCCGCCGATTGGCTGACGCCGGTGGACTGGACTGCAGTTTTGGTGCGTGAGCCTTGGGCTCGGGGGAGTGCGTCGTCATTGAGCAACGCGGCCGGCTCAGAGGTCGCGACGGGGGTCAGGACCACTGCCTCGGAGCTGACAAGTACCGAATGTGGCACGCAGACTTTCTTTGGACCACGACGTTTGTTATTGCTGCTTCCAGCCGCCGGAGAGTCAGCAATTCCAGTCATTAGCGAGGCAGACCAATACAACCTCTCAATTACCAGGCCCAGCCAATGAGCACAGCGCTAAAGCCTTTCTCACCAGATCCCGACAACCAGTCGAGCCGAGGGCGGTGAATCCGGTGCCATCCTGGGTAGCTTGTCAGGGCCAGGAGGCGACAGGGCTACAGGCGTCCTGACCTGGACTCTGGACCTGTCGATCCCCTGTCCGCCACGGGATGCTTTGTCCGTATTGATCTTCAGTTAGGGTTGGTTCCTTGATCCCATGAGCTAAATCGAGCACCCAACCCATGGTGTTTATCTTTCGGCGCAGCAGCATCAACGACATGCAATTCTAGCCTCGAAAGTAAGCATCGAGGAGGATCTGTCTCGATGTAGTCGCAGATTGAGAGAAGCTGGGCGGGAAATTCATGCAGGTGCCAGAGCAGCCTCTAGCAGCATTGCTCCACGGGAGGCAGCACGGCTCGCTCATCTGGACGCCCCCTGGTTTCCATCTGGTGTGCTTGGCGTCCAGACTCCGGTAAGCTTGGCATCTGCGAAACCCAAGGTGACATCGTAGTGAGGAGATCCACCCACTGGAAACCAACCCTGATCCGGCGGTGGCGCCCCTGGATTCTGCCTCCGTCCCGCGTCCCGTCGCTGTCAATGGTCCCCGCTGCCCGATGTGAAACGGACGAACCCCCCGCTGCCCAGTGGCTATTGCCACCCGTCTTGCAGAGCGACGTGTACACCTTGTTTGGCTGCTCTGAGTGGTCCTTGCCTCACGTCGCCTCCGGGTGCCCTCTAATATCGATCGGAAGCGTCTCCTTTCCGCTGGTGAGAGCCAGCCATTGCCGCCGCTGGGGCCATCATGATACGTAGGTCAAATGGTCATTCCATACTTGCTTTGCGCGGCGTTTAATGCATGGGAAATTTAGGAACATGTTTCTCAGCTGCTCCCTCTGCCCAGACTTCTCGCGGGACTCTCGGCAGCCACGCCCAGAGTCGACTGCCAAGGGACTGTTTGTCCAGTCCCTAACTGGTCGTCAGCACCGAACACAACGGACGACGAGCTCTGCGGGGGCCTCCGAAAACCCGGCCGGTCGGGGAGAGAGCTTGCGGGACACGGACCCTGCGTGTCTCGAAGTGGCCGGGTATCGATGGGGAAGTGTGTCGGATTGTGGTGTGGCTCTCGCCAAAGCCATGGGCCAGGAGCATGGGGTGCCCTACTTTCGAGGGCCCAGGGACGGAGGTTCCGCTGGATTCGGACGCGCGACATGTGCTTCTCCTTGCTCTCTTCCAGGCATCGTCCAGGTATCGTCCAGGCATTCGGTGCATCCGAACTCCGTAAACAGACAACCATGATGGCGTAGGCCGGCCCATGCCTTGAACCTTGCCTGCGCAATACCGGTTGTCCCATCATGCGAGGATGCAGAAGCGTCCTCTGCACGGGTGGCGGGGCGGTCAAATCATAGGCTATTCCGTACCAGTCGTGTAGTAAAGTAAAGTGTAAGGTAGAGTTTTAGGTGTGTAGATGATCCTTTTAGTTGGTGTTTGCTTGCACATGGCTTCTATTCTGGGAAGGTAGCTCCTACCTTGCTCAACCCTCCTGCTTAGGGCTGCAGGGCTCGCCGTTTTCCGGAGGAGCAGACGATGGAGGCCTTGCCTGCCTTGGCTGCCTTGGCTGCTTTCCGATTTCATGCCAGATGGGAGATGGGAGATGATGCATGGGCATGACATGCGCCCCCTAAACATCAAGATCTGCTTTTCACATCTCCGAATGCGTTTGCGTATGCTTCTGTATCACCTGCGAGGCGCGGGGTAGAGTGACCGGTCCCTGATTCCCGACTCGTCAACAAGGACCAAAACATTATGCTTCAATCTCCAGATGAGATGCGGCCCATCCCTCTCGTCTCGTCTCGCCTCGTCTTCCCCTCATCCCAAGATGGCATCTGCGACGTATCCCGCAATGGACGGGTTTCCCTACCCTCGGCGTGGTCTCAACCGGGGCCTCGTAGACGCCGATCTGTTTTGTCACCTCCAGTGTTGCGCCTCGTCTTCATCTCAGTTCATCCTCAGCCTATTGGCATCTCGACAAAGAGCTGTGAAGAGATACATGGACGTTTCACGGGCGTCTCATGGCCAAAGAAATCCTCCCACAGCCTCCCTCCCTTATTAGGACCTCTATGCAAGTGGATCTCTCTCCCGCACAGATATGAGGCAGGTCAGGTTGCAGCCACGGGCTGCCTCCTGGCCTCGTCACCGAACCGAACAATCTGGAGGCGGATCTCTCTCAGATGGCTAGCATTCTTGTTTGGACCCAAGTTTGTATTGATGCATCTAACCTAATGTGCATCTTTATTTGGCTCGTAAAACAAGCGAGCCTATTGGGGACTGACGATGAGAAAAATGTTGTCTCAGCCACCGGTTTTGACGTGCCGGTGCTGACGAGGTAGATTCGTCAGTTTGCCGCCCACTCAGACTTGAGACTGGAATGAAATTTTGAGTGTTGGCGAAACAAGGAATCGCTAGCGAGTCCAAAATTTCCCTCCATGACTAGCTTGGAACATCATGTCGAAGGTCGCTAGTAGTTAAGAGGCTTCGGAACGCGATCGGAGCGTCGCATTTCTTCCGAGGAAACTTGGCTCTTTTCTCATCACGACTTGCAGCAACGGTGCAACCAACGCGGTGCTGTTGTGGGGGACGAGGACTAATGAGAGATGACGTCTAAACACGCCCTGCCTAATCTAGGAACGCATGTTCTGTCGATGAGATCATGAGAAGCAGGGTCGTGCAGATCGTCCGCCAGGCGGCGCTGCGCTAACAACTGCAGACGAGGCTGTCTCAGGGTCTGCGTGCTTTGTTAGTAGCAAGCAGGCAAACCCTTTGCTGCAAAGGGCATTTTGATGCCACCAAAGTCAACCAGAGGCGTCCATTAGCTCACTGGCGAGACCCGTTCGCTGCCTGTGTCCGGGCATTGGGGTTGATAACACCTGTTGATGCCGGGATGCCCAATCGCCTCGGTTCTGGAACTTGGTATACTTTAGACGCACCTGTAGCGTGCAGGTCGCCCTTGATCGGCTTGGCCACACTGAGGCGTCCACGTCTCTGTGCTGGCCGGCCTCGGGCATGGGGTGGAGCAGAAGTGGTCAGTCTCACGGAATACTTGATCGTCACCAGTTTGCTGATGTATTTCGACTGGACTCTCGGATGGTCTCGGCTGCCAACGCAACGCAGGTGATGTCCATCATCCGCCCCGGAAAGAGTCTGATGATGGCATCCACGGCATCCACGCCTCCACATACATGCCTTGGGTGCCGGTACGGGAGTAGCTTGTCTCTGTAGATGCGTAATCTGCAGCCCCGCCCCGCCGCCGGCACGCGACCCCCAAAATTACAGATTGCGGGCACCCACATTCACGTCGATTTGGCGTGGAGTCGTGGCAGCGCGTAAAGTGCAACTCGCATCTAATCTCTCTGCGCAGCGCATCATTACAGATTGGTCCGTCTCGGACCGCAACGGTACCTACATACGTGGACGCCTGCGAGGGGGAAATTATAATATCGGAAGAGGGGAGAACAAAAAGCACGCGGGTAGGCACGTCCACTGCCACTGCCACTGGCTGGCTCGGCCACACACGCACATGGCTGCCACTCACAGGTCAGAGCAGCCCTCCACTATCGATGACGGATAGCAGGCTGTGATATCACTGCCACTTCGACCACCCCCGTCGTCACCGGTGAGTTGCAGCAATGCGCTTGTTGGGGATCTCGGGGCGTGGCATTGTGGAGGGAGAGCGGACGGAAGGAGAGCTGGGCAATGCGAGAGGGCGCATGAGTCGCGGATAGAGAGCGCGACACGCAAATAGAGACTGGCAAGCAAAGACAGGCAAGCAGAGACAGGCAAGCAGAGACAGGCAAACAGAGACAAACAAACCAGTGCACAGGGAGAGGCCAGGCCAAAAGAGGCAAACAAGCCAGAGGAGGGGGCGAATGAGTGCTAATAAACGCCTCCCACTCTCCTTGGGTCCTTGGGCCGTGCCGTGCTGCGCTGTGCTGCCACTGCTGCGCTGGACCGCTGCGGTCAACCCTGGTTGCGTTCGGCGCCGGTTTTGATTGCGATTCCCCCTCCCTGGCCTGGCACTGGCACTGACGACCCGACAGTCACCTGTTTCTGATCTCTCCGCTCTGCTCTACTCCGCGGTGGCCGTCCCGGTTTTAGTGATTCATTTCTCTCTATCTGTCTCTCATCTTCCCTTGTCGTCCCTTGTCTTGGGCAGCAATTCGCCTTGGCCGACCTCGTAGTGCATCCCGTCTCTCACGCTGCTCGCCTCCTCCCTATATCCGTCTCCTTCATCCGTGCCCCCTCTCCGTCCTAGAGCCGCCGCCTTGAAATGCCCACCGAGCCGACGTCAGCGACGTTTCATGGAGTGCCCTGAACCGCCCGCCGACCTCGACATGGCATTCTCCATGGGCGATCCCATGGATATTGCCGACGACGGCCACGATGGCCATGATAACCACAATAACCACGATAACCGCGACGTCTACGACGCCTCCTCTACTACTCCTGCCTCGACACCCTGCGTCACCCGTTGCGCCGCCCTGCTGCCCATCCGCGATGGCTGCTCCGACCGCCATGACACCCAAGAGTCCGATGACGAGTTCGCCTCTATTATGGCCTCCTCCATGGTCGCCAGTCTCCTAAACACCACCTCCAACCCCGTTTCGCCGGGCTCCTCCAGCCCACCCCTCGACCAGTCCAAGAGCGCCGACTTCGTCCCTCCTACTAGGCCGAGCAGCACGCCGTTTCCCCATCCCGATCACCGGCACTTGAAACCATGCTGCCTCAGCGACTCCAGATACGGCGACGACTGGCAGCCATGTCCCGAATCTCTCACAGTCTCCGACGAAGAACCACGCCCGCTCCCCCTACCCATCACAGACTTCAACCGGCTACCTATAGAGGTGCATGAGGCTATCCTAGACCACCTATTCGGCTACCGAGTCTCGGCCACGTCCCGGAGCGCTATGAGCGTCTCTTGTGTCACAAAGAGCTGGGGCACGGCGCTGCGACATTCACGAAGGAGGGAACTCACCGAGCTGGCAAGAGTGAGCGAGGTGTGGCGCGAGCTGGTCCAGCAACGGCTATATCGCCATGTCAAGTTGAAGGCCACGGTGGATTGCCTCGAGGATGCCATGCTCCACTTCGCTCAGCATGAGTATCTTCAATCCTATGTCAAACACATCGAGATCTGGTTCCCCGTATTCCAGCCCACATACGGTCCGCTAGCGCTGTCAAATACTCTATCGCTGCCCACAGTTACCATGGAGGGCCTAACAAACGCAACATATACACTGCCGGGCAACAACTGCACTTTGGAGGAGGTATTCCATTTCGTGGCGCAGGCCTTGCCGCAAGCAAGGGTGTTGACTCTCGAGGGTGGAGAACGACGAAAGGCGCCGAGGGTCCTCCACTTTCACGAGCAACGGACTGATCCGACATACTACAAGTCTCTCCCAATTCTAGAATCCGTGCAGACGCTGGTAACCCGCGGCCAATGGAATCTAACAAGGGGCGACCAAGACTTCGCAACAATACTCAACGCCTTGCCATATCTCGCAGAATGGCAAAGCTCATACAGTAAACCAAAGTCGAAGAGTTATATCACCATGTCCGAGTTTCTCCCGCAAATACCCCACAACATCACCAACCTCAGCCTCTGTCTTGAGAGTGACTACCGACGCGAGGGTGTAATGCCCGCCTTCTACTCCAAGGTGATCCAAAAGACACACATCTGTGTTCGTATGGCAGAAGCACTACCCTCATTGGAGCATTTTGCATACACTGGTAGAGTCTGCCATCACTTTTTTGAGATGGCGATGCGGTCAACGAACCCACGCACATCAAGGCTCAAGTCTATCGATTTGACGGTCAAGAATTGTTGCCGACACAACGTGAGCTTCCATGAGTCAGGCTCTGGGATTCAGGATATGGGATTCATCGATGCGTTTGAGAAGTTGGTCGTCTCTGGGATTCGGTCCATGGAAAAGTTGAAAGAAGTGGTATACCTGCGGATTCGCTTTGTAGACCTCGGTATGTGTTCTGACTCGGCTGTACATGGCTCTTCTAACTCAAACATAGACTCTGTACTGCCGCCTTTGAATCCCTTTTTCCTCATGCGGAACGGGGTGTGTTCAGGTGTCTGGAGTGACAGAATTCTGACAGAGATGGCACGTGTGAGGCCCGAGGCATCCTTTACAGAATTGAGCGAATCCTTCGGAAATATTGTCTACGGCAAGGAAGGACGAATGGTCATCACCCCAGAGTACCCGCGGACTCGGATCACGTCACTGAAGCTGACAAACTACCGCTCCCTTGCAGCGGGCATCACCATTCAATGAAACATCTATAACTGGACGCATGGGTTTCAGACCAGGTTGGGAAAAAACGAAGAGGTGTTGATCAGATTTTGCGCCTGCTCCTCCCTCTCGAATTCGGTTACAGGGGCAGATAACGATGATTTTGTGTTGACAGGCGTTTTACGGAATTGGCACGGAAAGGCCGGGAAGTGGCACATTGTTGCTGATAATTTGAATTTACATACCCAGATACTGGGCGGAAGGGAATCTTTGCAGGGAGTTCATGGTTGCATGGATACACGGGATTTAAGGAGAACGCTGGGTGCCACGAATTTGCTTGGAATCTATTTACCCTGGACCGTGGGGTCGGGGAGAGCCAGGTTGTCAGTTTGGAAGGGGTCAAGACCGCTAGATACCCTCGATGGTTTTTGATATTTTAAACAATAATGCACGCTTGAAATTGTTCCGATATATGTGTTCAATGTCGATGGGTGTGTCTCCCGGACTGTAATGTCTCGTTGCGTTTCTCCAAGTTTTTCAAAATATTAGCCTAGCGGTTAAGAAAGTACAAATTCACATCAACAAGTTTATCCAATTTATCCTATTTATCGATGCATCAAAGCCTATTCTACATGCTGTTTCTCTTCGATAGCTTTTGATCGAGTGATTTGTGCCCCATCGCTGATGATTATGCCCAATATCCAACAATTAACAAGGAAGAACCCCAGCGAGGCGAGCCAAAGTCCCGGGAAGAATGTGCTAATGCCAAGGAACTCAAGTTGATATCCCTGCTGTAGCCAGGCGGCCTGGGAGACAACCCAGAGTAGTAAGGCCGAGATGCCAAGCTTGGGGTTGCGAAGTAGTGACGAATATGGGAGGTACATTGGTAGGAAGACCATGTACCAGAGGAAATACTGGGATATGCGTGTCAGCAAACGAGACAAACATAGCGATAAAGTGGAAGCGCCACAATCATACCTGAGATGTGCAGACCTTGTTAAAGGTAACAAATGCAAAGGTTTGCGCCATCATAGACGTAGCAAGATCCCGCTTGGCGAGGATGAGGGGGATCAAGATGCACGAGAGGAGCAGCTGTGGGAGGAAAGCCAGCGACTCGATGCGGAGGGTCGATGCTGAGGGAATGGCGGAGGTGAGATAGAGGAGAGTGTTGTAAGGAGAGAAGTTGTGGCGGTGGTCGATGCGGCTAACGTGGTGGAAGTAGGTATGGACGAGGAACGGAGTCCCGTAGCTGGACAAGTTGGTCAGTTGGAGGCTCTTTTGTCGTGAATAACAAGAGAGTTAGGGGTGTTTAGGAAACTTACATGGAGTACATGAGTAAGTTAAGTCCCATGAAGGTCGCGAGACTAATGATGGCAAGCTTGATGCGTTCAGGTGTCACGAAGCGCACCAACGACTCAATCACCGACGGTGTCTTTTCCTGCTTGACCGTCTTCCCTAGGCGCTCTGCATCCATCCACCACACAATGGCAGGTGCGTAAATAAATGGGTAGATCTTAAAGTGCACAGCGAGTCCGAGGATGACCGCCGCCAGACTGATCCTCCTCCGCTCGACAGCCCATAATAAGCCCATGGTCAGGACACCTAGCAAGCCCTCGGAACTGCCACGCGTGCTAATGGTGGCGACCATTGGGTTCCAGAGCCACAGAGCCGCAAAACCGCCGGCGGTTGTCTCGGCCATGCCCCTCCGGCGCAGCACGCGCACCATGAGCCAGCCTGCGAGCAGATCCGCCGCTGCGAAGACGAGCTTGCCAAAGGCGGCGAAGTGCACCGTGGGCAGCATCATCCAGGCGAGCAGCGGCGTGTAGCGGTAAGTGTCTCTGGCGTAGGGCGATTCACCGGCGGCGAGGAAGCGGGCGGCATCGGTGAAGACGAGATAGTCAATATCGGTATACTTGAGGGCCGAGTGGGCGTCCTGCCAGAGGCCGTAGACGAGGAGGACGAGGCGGAGGAGGGTGGCAACGAGGAAGAGAGGCGCCGGGCGCAGGAGGGGTGATAGTAATGCCATGATTATTCGGGAACTTGGATGTCAGGCCTGTGGCGTGCGTGGCCTTGAGATGGTGGATTGCGCCGCCAGAGAACTGATGATGAGGACAGTTGGCGATGGGATTTGAGATGAGATGAGATGGGATGAGCCTCAGTTGTTGCGTGATGAGGATTGGGGTTGGGGCCAATCCGGACTCATAACTTGAAGAAAGAGACTTCTCTTTTCCTTTTTGCCTTTCTTGTCGATTCAAGCCTGCATTCTTGTTGGTGGTCGTTCTTTGCGGTCTTATACCATAAGCTCGGCTGATATTCTGTAGGTTAGGGGTTCCAGATTTGGTACAGCGCGTCACAAAACTGCCAGAAGGAAAATGCGGGAGCTACCAATTTTCGCATCAGCCATCATCCCTGCACCCCGCTAAGAAAATGGGGACCCGCAAAACTACCTTGTCCCATCTTTCACATTCACCACCAACATCAGCATCCAACAGTGTCAACACACCCAACCCCGGATATTCTTATCTCAACCACCAGCGACAGCTATCAAACCCACACAATGTCAAGCGGCGTTAAGAGAGACCGCGACGGCAACGCGCGGACCAAGGCCCGGCAGCCCGCGGGGCCCCCAGGCAGGTTCCATGACATGTTTGAAGGGTTCCGCAATGAGCTGGATGAGCATCATGACCGCCGCGAGAGGATTATCAAAGCGTCGCGCGATGTCACAGCGCAGAGCAAGAAGATGTGCGTGTAATACTAGCCCTTTGGAATACGAATATGGCTGACTTCATTGCAGTATTTTCTCATTGCAGAGGTAGGTTTGCTCTCATGCCGCAGCATCTGAGTTGACTGGCTCACTCACTTACCACGCCTCACAGAGTCAAACTACTAAACCAAGACGCGCCTCCTCACATCCAGCAGGATATTGATACCCGGCTCGAAGAGATCTCAAAGCTCCTCAACGGAGTCGCTCCAGACCTGCAGTCTATTAACCGCTACCGTTATACATCACCCCTCCGTTGCCTAGAGGAATTCATCGAGGCTCTGTCCTTTGCGCACTACTTGCGCCACCAGACACTCATTACCCACGAGCAGTCGCAGGCGGCCATGCCCACAAACATCATCCTGACACCGCATGACTACATGTACGGCATATTCGATCTGTTTGGTGAGCTGATGCGCTTCGCGACGATTACTACGGCACAGACCGGTGAGCTGGCGGGCCGCGAAGGCCGCAACATCTTGGAGGATATCCAGGAGCTGGGGTGCGCGTTCGAGATGCTGCCTGCAGTGCCGACCAAGGACTTCCGCGGAAAGATGAGCGCTGGGAGACAGAGTGTTAAGAAGGTGGAGAAGCTGGGCTATGGGCTTGTGGTGAGAGGCAGTGAACGACCAAAGGGGTGGGTGCCTGATATGAGAGACGATGCTCCCGAGCCTGTGTCACCAGTTTGAAGATGTCGGACAGATGTAACTGAGTGGAAAACAGACCAGTGAATGTCTAAGAAGCTCTGCATTTGAGCGAGGATCAGAGAGCTGGCTATCATGTTGAAACGCACAACCCCTGTATTTGCACGCATAGTTCCATGTTGAGTAATCGAAATGGACCGCTGAATGAAAAACATTACTACTCTCCGTGGCTAGCTTTCTGCCTACATTTTCTAACATGCCAAGAGGCATGCGGCGTGCTTATTTATTTGTGGTAAACTGTGCAATAGTTTGCCCAAACAATGTTAAGCTCGTGCGATTCAAGGTCAGACGGTGGTTCCTTAGCAACACTCATTACTCAGAGCGGTGTGAAGAGGACTCTCCTCGGCGTAATGTGGAGTCATTTGGCCTGGAAAGAGGTGTTGGTTGAGGTGTTGGTTGTGCACTCTCATCCCTGAATATTTTAGGCTAGGCACGTCCAGCCGGTTTCACGACCCCGAACGCTGCGGGGGGGCCACGAATGGGAGTGCAAATGTAAGCGCCGGCGCCACTCCCGAGATAATTTCCATCGCCTCAAGATATGTAGGTTCTCTATATTTAGACGGAAATCACGTTGCGCAAATCCAAAAAAAACCGCTCTTATTATCCTGGCATGCGCCAGAACATCCGAGCCTTGTTAATTAGAAACCTGTTAGAAACCAGTTGGTCCTTACGTCTACAGACGCCCACGCGAAGCCCGATAATTATCGAGGATGATCCTTCAACTTAAATAATTTATTTTGCCCCATTCTTTGGCTACTATCGTGATCAATGTCGGCATCACGATACTAGCCACTTCTTCGCCCAAAGCATGGATACACACGAGCAACCATTATTGGACGGCGGCGCCATTCAACACCAAGGGGCGCTTCAAAATCCCGGCCCTGACTCAGTTTTGTTCGAAAACATGCCCCGCCGTATGCCATCTTCAAGATCCGTGCCAGGGGATCAACACTCCCAAGCGGAGACAGTCCGACACGTTGACTCCTCAATTCGGACTGAACACAGCCAGCCCGAACTGGAATTGGAACGCAATGCTTCAAATCACAGCGCACATCCATCGCTACTGGAGCCTACAGTACCTTCCGAGGATGAGAATGTAACCGAAAAAGAGAGGCCAGGCACTGCATCGTGGCATCCGTATTGGCTGAAAAAGGTCATTCTCGGCAGCTTCTGTGGATTATTTCTGTGCTGCATCATGGCACTGCCCCTCATGTTATTTTTCTCTAAGCGCAACAACGGCCTCTTTGACTCTCAGCCAGATGATGCGTACGTGTGGAGGTTTGGCCCGACTGCCAGTAAGTTCATCAATTAGCCACCCTTTCCTAGACGCTAGATGCATCATCTGACATCTTGACTCGCCAGTAATCACCATCTTCGAGATACTCTGGTCACGAGTTGAGTTCCAAACTCTGAGATATATGCCCTGGTTGGGAATAAAGACTGGGCAGTCTCTGGGCCCAACTGGATACAATCTGGACTACACCCAGATGTGGTCCCCAATGGTTTTGATCAAGTCTCTCCGACGAAAACACTTCTTCGTATTTTTCGTTGCTGCCGCATCGATGATATTGAAAGTTCAAGTCGTTCTCTCGCCAAGTCTTTACCAGATAAAAACCACTCGGAGCTCACAATCTGTCGACGTTCAAGTCCTGGACACATTCGCAGTGACCGACGATCTCAGCAACACCACCGGAACCGCCCCATATTATACCGCCCGAGCTCTTCAAAATTTTGATATGATGTTCCCCTTTGGTGTTGCAAAACAAGGGGCATACCAAACATTCAAGCTGGCAAAGCAAGCTGCTACTACACGTGGTACTTCCGAAGCACCTTTGACGGTCACCGTGGATGGAGTTTTCACAGATATGAAATGCCTGGAATTGGAAAGCCATTCAGTTTCCAAAACAGTCTCCTATCAGTTTGGTTTTTACAATTTTGCCATCGATCTCCAATTCGAAAACTGCGAACAACCAGTCAGCATAGAAAACAAGGTCCAGTGGGCAACCCCAAATGAAGATACCGTCCAGGCCTACTGGATTGTCGATACCCAGCTTGAACCTAAATACCCTTGTTCTTCGCTGCCTCAACAGAACCCGAACTTTGTGTATTTCGCGGGATATTACGTTCCGTCAGCGCAAAATGTGTCTATGCCACAGCTAAACACGACCGCAGCTGTCATCTGCTCACCGACTGCGTACACTTCTAAAGTGAAAATCGTTGACGATGGCATAAGTCCGAATGTGACTGTCTTGTCAAATCAAGATAACATTGCGATCGAATCAAACACTTGGGTCATGTTACAAAGTACTGCCCCCGATGTACTTGGATCGATGGGAATATCTACAACAAACATAGTCACTGGGCCGGTCGCCACAGAATTTGGGTTCAGGGGCAAAGACGCAAATTTGACTGATATCTCATTATATCAAAGCAAGATACTAGCCCAGGCTGTGATGAACTTAACAGAACAAATCGGCCCCATGGTTGCTCATTACCAACTCCGGCAAACAAAAGAGAGTCAAATTGTTGGGTCGATTGTGGTGGAAACATACAAACTCCACGTGAACGAAGTTGTCTGCCTTTGGATGACGGGACTCTTTGTTATCACCGCGTGTATTGCTTTCTGGGCAATATTCCAATCTGCAAGAGTGTCGAACATTTGGCACCGAGACCCAGCCACGATACTTGGAACTATGATATTCTTTCAAAGCGAAACCAAGCTCAGCACTGACGTTGTGAAGTGCGTATCGGAGGAAAGGGGAAGTAAGAAGGAAGAGTGGAGTCACTCCTCCCGTTCCCCACCCGTCCTAAGAGTTTGGGCTCGCTCAATATTCACTTTGTTTGTGCTGGGTCTCATCGTGGGCCTCTCTGTTGCACTCAAGGCATCAGAGACATCCGACGGATTGGCGACAATCGAGGAAGAAGGCTACCTGTCAATTGTATGGCAATCACTCCCGACGATGGCCATGCTGATAGTTTCATTGATTATCAATTTGACTGATACCGCGATGCGAGACCTAGCTACACTGTCCAACCTTTCTAAGAGACCTTGCAACTCGCTGGAGCTAGACATGTCGTTTTTAGACATGCTTGGATTCCGGGCCTTGTATCACTCACTTCGGCTGAAGGTTTATACCGTCACTCTTTCGCAGATCCTTGCTACGATTTGCGCCTTCCTGACAACTATAGCGGCTGTCCTTCTCACCACCAAGATTATTCCAGAGCTCACAACCATGCAGATCCAGCAGGAAAGCTGGTTCGGTTCTCAGCAACTATCTGCAAGTTATCAAGATGAATACAGCACAACTAGAGAGGACATCGGCAGTCTTCTTCTGGCGCGGAGGATGTCCAACTTCACATATCCACGACATACGTACGCCGACCTCGTGTTCCCCACCCTTGGGATCAACTACACCAACTGGAATGCCAATATATCAGCGCAAGTCCGCACTCCCGCGGCGAAGTTGCTTCCCAGTTGCGTTAAACTTTCTGATGGTGATTTCAATGTGACAATCAAGAACAACACATCGGGAGGTTTCACTGCAACAATCTACCAGAACTTCACGTGTCCGAGCGGCTCTTCCGCTTCTCTTGATGATACCCTATACATCAATGCAACAGTCGAAAAGTATGGATTGTCATACGTTGCGGGACTTGCCCAGTCTCCGGGTAACACGCTCGATATCGGCCCTACCTGTCACCTCGTTCTGGATAATGATGCTCTCCTCAACACCCCTTGGAGAGTCCAAACGTACGTTTGGGGCAAATTTTTGAACTCGACAATGGACTTTGACTATCTTTCCGTCTGGCGATGCAACTACTCTTGGGCTGAGGTTACGACTGACGTCGGCCTGGTTTGGACAAACAAGGTCATTCAGATTGACCACCAGAATCCTCCTACTCAAGACAACTCAACCATTAAACCATGGAGCCCGCCGTTTGGGTTTCCAGAACTTGGCGGTTCTCAGGGGATCCTCCCAGTCAATGAAGTTTTTCCGGATACTGAGGTCGAAGATCCCCTAGTCAGCCATTTGTCCACTCAATTCAGTGTGATTGTAGAGCCCTTTGGTCCAATCCAGATTGAAGACTTCGGCAAACCAGGTCAAGATGATGAGATCCTTGACGAACTTCACTCCAATCTTGGCTTTGTTAGTGCTCAGCTTGCAAATATTGAACATCGCCTGGGCATAGACGAGAATTCGACAGCAACTCCTGTGCATCATGGAAACCTTCCCTCTGTTAATGCGACAATTACAGACAGTGGAAGACTCCGATTGATTCAAAATCCAACAATAACCTTTATGTTAATAGGGATTTTGTCCTTGGTTGTTGCGGTCAGCGCATGGGCTTCCGTCTTAATAGGTTTGCGGCACATTATGGGCGACAGAGGAAGCTGGCTGCTGAATATGGAATTGAAGGGCCTGGCACCTGAGGGGTTCAGCAGCATTGCTATGATGGAGTCACTGATTCATGGTTCAAACTTCCTTAAGGGCACAACAGATGTCCACCAAATGCCTTTGAGCGATCTTCATCGGTGGTTAGCCGGTACAATCTTTCGAATTGGATGGTTTCAAGCAAATGGGACTGGCGAGGAAGAGTATACCATTGGAGTATTGGAGGATGAAAGTTTCCCATTTCTAGGAGACAAGGGGGATATAGAAAGAATCCGGGAAAGTACAAGAGAAGTTGAATTAGGTAGTGTCACAGGATAAGATCTGTGCCTTTGAAGGAGGGCCTCCTGTATAATTAGATAGCCTCGATCACAATGTCCAAGGAACAGCAAAGCCAAATTTCATCCAGCGCGCGCTCCAGGTAAACGGCTAGTTTTCTTGTTCGACTGAGCCCTACTTCAAGCCATGGGCACCTATGAACTGAGAACTTATCATCATGTCACAATGTTCCGAAATGTGTCGACAATCTGCTGCTCCTGCCACCCCCTAACGGGTTCGGATGGAAAGCTCAATGTCGAGTGACCGAAATGAACATCGAGTTAGATATCATGTAGCTGTTCATTGCTTTCTTGAAAGAAAATATAGTATCTGGAGGTAAACGGCATAGTCACTCTCAGCGGCTGTTTGTAGTAACATTAACACTTTCACATGAACAAAGATTGAGTCGCAAACACGAAGCATTGTTCTGGAGGGATAAATCTTGCGATTCTAAATCTTGCTCCAAAATCCTATAAATCCTACTAAATATGACTCTCTGTAACCCTGGGTCTTGCACTTCAATCTCTCAAGTTACTAGGTTTTTATCCTAGCCTTATTCGAAAATGTCTACGAAAATCGATTCATCCAGCACGGAAGCCTCGCAGGACATTGCGTTCCAGCTGGCATCAACAACACCCGCGCATCCACCAGGGCAAAGTCCCACTACCGCCGAAATATGGCAGACTCTTTTCTCGCCCCAAAAGCCAGACAAACTTAATGGGCTGGAAGGGGCCGGTTTCATGGGCGGCGCCTTACCCGCTATAGTGCTAAGCACGGAAGCGTTGCAGCACAAGAAGCTCCAGCTGGCGCCTGGAGTCTCTTTGTCTTATCTTAGCTTCGTCCATGTTGCGATAGATACATGGCAGAATCTTTTCGCATCCCAAGAACTGGATAAACTTGACAGGCAAGGAGGGGGTGGGAGTAATGGCGGCAAGTCGCCTGCCGTCGTGACGAAAGAGCATCGAGACAAACTGAGAAACCAGATTCTCATGGAGTCAGCCAGAAGGGCAAAAGCCGAGAATAAAGCAGCCGAAAGGAAAGCCGAGCTCATCAGAGCAGACAACCTCGGCGAGATGCAGTACGACAAGGCGTCCGTGAAAATGTGGAGGAATGAGCCAAAGCCTGAACGTGTGGTGTTGCTTGAAAGCCTTCAGCAGTACATTCACCTATTGTGCTTCAGCAACGTCTTTTTAGACACAATTGCTCCCTGGGAACCCTGTTGGGATACGGAACGGCCTGGCCTGCGACATTTCTATGACGCGATCAAGAACGACAATTATGTTCAGGACATGGTGTTGGTCAAGAATGACAAACAAATCCCGGATGCAGTTTCAATCAAGAAAGATGAAGACAATGGGCTATTGAATAAGGCACTTCGATGGAGGATCATGGCTTGGATGTGGAACACCATCCACGACCAGATCCTATATCCGAAGCGGCGCCTTCAAAAGTATGCACTTGCATATACAACCATCAAACATATCCATCATTTCCTTCAGATCTTTATTGACCCTGAAGTGGACGAGTTCCAGTTCAGTAAATGTCTCTGGACAATGGTCACCCAAGCGGATAGATTGAGGACAGTTCTGACATCGGAAACGGCCGTTCAATACAGGTTCTTGATGCCGCAGAATATTAACCCAAGAACCATGCACGGGAGTACAATATATCCCTGGAAGACTGCAATGGAAGTATTGAGCGTGCTCGGTGCTACCCATGACGATGCATCTCAGGATGTGATTAGAATGGTGGTGTTTGGCCCAATGGTGCGATGTGGGATGGAGGAAGGTCGTTGCTACATCCAGATTGAGAAGACGGCGTGTGTCGTGGCATATCGGCCAGAGCAAACAGAAGAGCAGAAAGAGAGGCGGTTGGCAAGGAAAAGAAGGAATAGGGAATAATTAGATGACGTGACGTTGTTGGTGATGGAGATGAGGAAAACGCCAAAAGGGGGCGATGTCTGCTATTAGTCAGTACGACGTGCCGCGAAAATTTGTCACGAGCGTTTCTTTACATGTTTTTTGTTCAAGCACACATGTTTTTAAGACTCAAAAATGGACAATCTATAGTTTACAACGTCCGCTTAACATAGCCACATTATTATGTCTTTGTTGTGAACAACTTTAGTCTCCATCCAGTTCATCCTAAGTTCTAAAGAATTTATTCACCAAATACCTAATGATGCTCTAATGTGAGCACTGAATCAGTCACTCAAATGCAGCTTTAGAGTAGCATTTCAGTGGTATCAGCATCGTTTGAAGCGCAGCCTCTCCCCCAAACACTCGTTGACAGCTGGCTCGCACTTGTCACAGGTGCCGCCCCGTTGAGCATGATTCACTCCTATGAATAAGCACTCCTCAGGTCCGCACTGCTTATTGTGTTACGCCTCCTGACTTCGTTCTTCCATCCTCGCACTTCACTCTTTCGGCCTACCTGCAACCGTTGTGCGCCGCACGCGGGCGCTTCTCGCATATTTCGCGATATACAAGACATGCCTTTTATTCTTGACCTTGGGTTCTACTGTTCTTTTATCTACTAGTACACATACACACACTCTCTCTCTCTTAACTCGTCTGGGTTGGTGGTTCGTGCCTAATTCTTCCTTCGCATCTTCTCACTTCTCTCCCCAACCTACACTCTTCAGCTCTCTCATCCACCCCATCGCCCACTACATCCCTTTCCCTCAAACATCACTTTGACCTCCCGAGAATTTTGAGCTTTCAGCTGTAGCCTCGATAAGCTGACTCTTTTTACTCTGACCTCTAGTCTTGTATTCTTTGGTCTCGGAGACTTTAGGCACCAACCTCGAGCACAACCTCGAACACCAACGGCCAGCACCCCGCATTCATTTCCCAGATCTTCTTTAGAAGAAGTATTTCGCATTACCCAACGTAATGAATAATCGACGATACAAAGCCATGGATTTGACCGACCCTGAGCGTTCTTCAGCGCGTCACCCTTCCGCTGTCAGCCACCCAGTCTCGTCTGACGACCTGACCCACGAGGCGGGGAGTGACAACATGACAGAGGCTGACGAAGATGAGACTCCCTCTCCATCGAGCGATTCCACGGAAGCCATTTGCTCTCACACAACATTCTTCGTCAATGCCGACTGGCGTATGGGGTCTACCCTCGCGAATGCAACCACCATCGTCGGGCAGATGTACGTGGAGCGCCTAGATCCTGTCAAGACGCTACAACCCTACCCCATCATTCTTATCCACGGCGATTTTCATACTGGTCAAGTGAGCCTAAATTCTTTCCAGCATCACCCATTTTGTCATTAACTCTCTCTCTAGGTCTAGATGGCCAAACCAGATGGAAATCCCGGTTGGGCATCGTACTTTGTCCAAAGAGGCTTCCAGGTCTACGTCGTGGATCTGCCCCCATGCGGAAGATCGAACTTTCTGACCGCCGCCCACTTCATCCATAGGGATCTTAGTCGCACATCCCACACGCTTGCTGCTTCCGTCGTCGAGAATGAACTCACAGCGCCAGGAAAGGAACCTGCTCATGGCCAGCCTCTGGTCCCGCTCAGACATTCGCGAGCTGGTATGCATGACAAGTGGCCAGGCGTGAGTCTCCAGACCATCCTCGACGACGCAATTAAAGGCTAATATACCATAGACTGGACAAAGAGGCGACCCTACCTTTACCAATTACTGCGCGTCGCTCGTCACGTTGCACCTCAACAAGATTGAGCGTCAGTCGCTAGGCCAGAATGCCCTTCGAGCTCTACTTCTCAAAGCTGGGAAGTCCATTTTGATTGGCGAAGGCTCTGGAGGAAACATGAGCTGGCTGGCAAACGATGTGTCTCCGGAGTTGGTTGCAGGAGTCGTTGCTGTTGAACCAGCAGGCCCTCCGTTTGGAACTGCCATGCCGAAACAAAGTATGCCCCGGGTCTATACTCAGTTCATTGAACGAGACGTGGGAACTCGCCTGTACGGGTTGACAGACATCCCCTTGACTTATGATCCGCCTACCCATCCTCATGATGGGTTCGAGCGGCCTGCAAGGGAGCCCTTGGACATTGCGCGAGTGTTGCGCCCCGACCGCTTGGGTGCTTGCTTCATGCAACAAAAAGCCGAGACGGACCTCATTGAGGTCGGATGTGACGGCAAGCCGGTGCCTGGACAACAGCAAGTCCGCCAACTAATCCACCTCAAGAAAGTTCCCCATGCGCTCGTCACTGCGCATGCTAGCCCGCACACCATTTTTGACTGGGCTACAATTGCCTATATGAAGCAGGCTGGTGTCGATGTTGACTGGCTGAGATTGGAGGATTTTGATATTCTTGGCAACGGCCATTTGATGTTCCTCGAGACAAACAGTAATGACATCGCCAGTGTCATTGAGCAATGGATTCAGAAGAAGTTCACGCCGAAGCCTTCTTCTGTCCAACTCGCTAACCCCATCCCTGCAAATAAAAGCGGGCAGAGCAGCAATTTGAACCCCATTCATCAATCGAGTCGAGTCCTTCCTTCAATCAACTCCATTGGGAACTCCGAGTCGGCCACACATCACTTTCCAGGCAATGTGCCTCAGACTCAGGTGCAGAATCAGAGAGGGGCACCAGGAGCCGTTCTCCAATATGGTGGGCCTGTTCAGATGGCTCAAGACGAGGGCAAACGACCAACTGAATCGTCTCCTGCCGAGCATGCCCCCGCCCCCGAGGCTTCTCGAGAAATAAGCATTCATCCGAACTCGCCCTCGACACAAGAGCAGAAAAGACGCTGTTTGGGTCAGGGTGTGAAACCATCCTCGATACAAATGAGCTCTCCCTCTGGAACGTTCCCTATTCCTCAGCTCACGCAGCAGCAGCACATTCGTGCCTTTCATAACATGCAAGGGCAAGTCCATGGAAGAATGAACCCGCAGCCTTCTACTGATAGGGGCATGATGCGGTCCCCAAACGTAAGTGGGCAGCAACTCCAGTCGATCACCAGAGCTGGCTCTGCGAGCCCTTACCATCCCCAGGTGACACTGCCTCCCATTTCGCGACCCTCAACTCCTCAAGGAACCCCGTTGTATGCTCATCTTTCAGGAAGTGTGCTGCCTCCTACGCGCGCCAGCGGCTCGGCCTTGGTGCCTACTACAGAGAACAAATCTGCAGGGACACTTCCCCAAGTGTTTAGGCACATCGCATTTTCTGAAGATTCAATGAAGTCATTGACAAGCACGCCTCCATATCGTGTGATGGGCAATCCTGAGCCAACGCCTGGGTCATCAGCTCATTTCATTGCTACGGCGGTTCGTCAGCAGCTTGACTCTCTGGAACAGCCACGAATCAATAGTTCAGTTATTGACCCTCGGCTCTCGCAAGTTTCGACACCGACACATCAACAGGCTTTACCCCTGTCCAACGACGCCCATGCAACTCTATCGGATCGTAGACAAATGAATCTTGGTAGTTTGCAGGGAACTACGTTCAGTGTGCTGCCTGCGGTGACGCCCCCAACACCATCTCCAGCCCCGAGACCCTCGACAAACCAGATGGATGGCTTGAAACAGCAGGACCATCCCGCCCGTGGATGAACAGCCTATGGCGCAATGATTTGTCTTAAGGAGATTTATCCTAGGGGATTTTAACGTGATCGGATCTGGGTTGGGGAATTTGTGCTGGGTGTGCTCTAGAATTTAGGGTATTCAGATGAAGGTCTAGGGTATGGGTTCAGGACAAGGACATTATTGGTGACAACCTGAAAGGTAAAGGACAGAGAGAACTAGCAGTAAACCAAGCATTTTCCCCAGGTCTCTATAACTCTGATGATGATATCGACCTTTAATCAATGGTTACGATCCTTTTGGAGTGTGGATGTTATCGTTATTCTTGGCTGATTGGCCACTTTGAAAGCAACGCCCCACTTTAAACTATGTCATGGCTCATCCTCACTGCCCTCAAGCTTCAGCAGTTTGTCTCTTCCATCAAACCATGCATTCATCATGTTAATTTTATTGAATTCGTCAAGTATTCGCAGTACAATGGATACTACTGTTTCAAACATTGAGTCGCCGCTCCCACTCATCTCTCTCTTCGACGACGACGAGTCTCGTTGGCAAGCCGTTGTGGGCCGTAACGCCAACGCCGACGGCTTCTTCGTTTACGGCGTCAGGACGACCAAGATCTTCTGCCGGCCCATCTGCAAAGCCCGCCTTGCCCGCCGCGCCAATGTCTCATTTTACCTGACCGGTCGCGACGCGCAGCAGTCCGGCTTCCGTGCGTGTAAGCGCTGTAAGCCCGAGATCGCAGGGTTTATGCCTGACGAGATGGCGGTGCAAAAGATCCGCGGCTTCGTGGACAAGAGGGCCGTGAGTGGTAGGGACGAGGGAGAGGCGAGGTTGAGCTTAAGCCAGATGGCCAAGCAGACGGGCTTGTCGAAATGGCATTTTCATCGGGTGTTTAAAAAGTGCGTCGGCATGACCCCGACGGAGTACCTGCGAGATGAGCGTATGAGGCATGCAATTGATGGTCAGCTGTCTGATGGCCAAGCGAGCTGGCTGGAGAGTCTTGATGTCCAGGGATTTAACTCCAGATTTGACTTCTCCTGCTGGGACGACTCTGTTGCGGGCTCCGAGCCGTCCGGCACTGAAGCATCCTCGACAGCCGTTAGCGAGTACAGCCCTTGGAATATGGACGACTTTGTGATATGGCCTGAAGAGAAGGTTCAAGGACCTTCTTGAAGCAGATGTCGGGTTTCAAAGACACCAGCCACATCAAACTGGTTCTGGGCTTTGCTTATCCATTCGATACCGAGTGCTTGGCACAAGATCCAAACAGTGCACCAAGAGAATAATGCAACGCCACGGCCCGAAGAACCGATCACCGCAGCCACGTATGATCCCCAGGATCATGCTTATTCTTGACGGCGAACTCATCCTCTCCCAAAAGGGATTGGGGTATCCCAAAATGGATTTTTGAGGTGTGTCTCGATGTTGTTGGGCAAAACTGGCTGGGTTTTGAAAGCGTCTCAAACACCACAACCCCTGTTTGATCGGAGCCGCGAGAATTCTAAGCGAGCATCAACCAAGATTTAGCCGCTCGGGATCTTCTACTGCCGGCCTTTTTTGAAGTGGGCAGTACTAGAAAGGCAATTTGGGGTAATTGCCTTGGCTTGCCTTTTTCGCGCTGGAAATTTTGCCTGATTGACTTCAGAGTCGACAACTTCAGCCGTCGAACCACAATACGAGGACAAGGATTCTGAGAAAAGCATCCACCAACCAAGACTTGCAATGATCAGCTAAATGTATCACCCGACTCTTCTTAATCGCATTGGAGTTCAGAACGGTTAGTTCGTCCTGAGGATGCGTGGTTTCAGACATTGATACACCGTCGTCGGGATCTACGCTTCCGAGACTCGAACACCACTCCGACACCAACGCCGACTTTTGCGACGACCGGGGTTCAAGTTCCAGAGGAACTTCGGGGATGCTATTGATGGAATTGTATCTTGTTGCAAAGTGCTCAACAGTCTGGCAGGTTCCGAGACGTGCCGGGGGCCGAACAAGCACAACCGAAGGTGTCAGTGACACAGAATTGCAACAAACAGATCGACACGGAAAGGCGTCTAGTTTCGTCTTCGAATGCTGGCAGGTTATCACACAAATTTGAGAAGGATTGTCCACTTAGCGCCGAGGGATGCGGTGCTAGTAGCCTGTTCCTGTATCAGGTCCACTTGATGGCCGTCAGTGTCATCCCGTCAACTCAACCTTATATAAGGTGGTTCGTCTGGTCTCGATAGGTTCTCATACCATCAACCAATACAAGTCTCTTCTCAGCTCTTTCCTGCTACTCTCATCTTTTCTTTTTTTCTGCAGTTCTGTGAACGCATTCGTTTCAATCGCTCCTTCGATATTATTGCAGTTTACGCACCGCCAGCCGGTAGCTTTAATCCTTCTTTTCAACTCCGCTTCCAAATTATTATCAATACGTCCTCAAACAACAATCAACCATCATGTCTGCGTTAAAGATTGCTGCTCTCATCGCCCTTGCGGCTTATGTCGAAGCTCGGTTTGGCCAAGAGCAGATCCCCGTTTCTGCTGTGTCTGCCCTTGGCGATGCCGGCTTTGGTGACCCTGGTGTTGCTGCCACTATTGCTGGAAGCATCCCGGGATCTCTCCTTGCCGCTGCTAGTCCTTGTGACAAGGTAAGATGATTAACATTTTTGGGCTCAAACCAGTCGACTGACATGTGGCATAGCTCACCATCGCGGATCAAATCATCACCGAGCTGGGAACCGACCAGCAAGTCATCGACGCTGCCATCGGTCTTGTCTCTGCTGAGACCAACTTCAACCCGTTTGCCGTGAACGTACCCTTTGTTTGCGCGGACGCTACGCTCCCAGCCAGCGAACAGCTGCGTGGCATCGTCCCTCTTGTCGACCCGGCGGTGGTGGGATCTGACGCTGAAAATGCCAACTCAGCCACCTCGGTCACGACGCCCTTTGATGCCGCAGGCTTGTCCCAGGCTGAGGTGATGATTGCTCAAGGGTTCAGCAACTTTACAGCGGTTGCAGCGAATGGAGATGATGTGGTGCTTGATGGCCAGGACGGCGCTGCAGCTGGCGATGATGCTGCGGCTGGCGACGACGCTGCGGCTGGCGACGATGCTGCTGCAGATGATGGCACGGAAGCCCCCGCAGAGACCACCGTTGTCCAGCAACCTGGGCGATGTGGAGGAGGAAATAATAACACCCCTAGCAGCACTGCTCTTGTGGCTACGGGCGCCGCTGAGACAGCTCCTGCGGCCACCAGTGCTGTGGGTGAGAATACAGGCAACGGCACCGTTGCTGATGGGAACGACCAGAATGACAACAACAACGATGACGCGGCTGACGATGGAGCCACGGGCGGCGATGCAGCAGTTGGTACAGGAAACCTCGACTTTGGTCTCTGCCAGCCAACAATGGCTCGCGTGGCTGGACTCAACGGCCGGGCAGCAACCGAGTTCACCTTTATCCCGCAGGATCCCCTCTGCGCCCAGGGCCAGCAAGAGGCGCTCAACCCCAACATCATCACCAACCGCATCTGCGACCAGCTGGTCAACGTGTGCGAGGCGAGCGACGAGGCCATTGCGGCGTGTGATGACGCTCAGGCGCAGATCGAGGCCCTGGGCACGCGAGACCAGAGCACTGCGGATACATGGAACACACTGCTGGGCTTTGATGGGGTGGACTCTACCCAGGAGACCATTTGAGAGTGATCTATGGCTCTCTTGAGGCTGGATTAGTGAGGGATGCTGTCACAGGTGGGACTCCTCATGATCCCCTCTCTCCTGTACCACTATCGGTAAATTTGGATGTACACGAATGTATGTTTAGGGTCTAGTCTATGATGATAAAAAAGAATTAAGAAATGCGCTGTGTACCATCTGCTGTTAATATTCAGAGGTCCAACTTTGTCCATTCAAGAAGATCTCGCTGCTGTCGTGAACAATGAGCGTGTTTACTACTGTCAAATCGACCACATTATGCTATGATTTCCGTGCCCCCGCTGCGCTTCTGCATCTCCAGCTGTTGCTCGTCGTAGGTGGGCCTGGGTAGGAGCTCCATGTGTAAGTGTCGTCACAGGGGGTTATTGTGGGAAAAAGAAACAACACGATAAGCTTATTTCTGCATGTGCCATCTGCCGGCCGCCAATTGACATTTCGGGTATGTCCATCTTTATCTCTTTGAGAATATTGGTGGGCTAATCATGCCGGACAGCACCAGAGGAGCCAATCGTCGTCGTCTTGCCTCATGTGATGGTACAGTTATCTTGGTTCCAGTTCAGCTCCGTCCATCTCGAGACACCTAAACATGGCGGACCCATGCCAGCTGAACAAGATCCCTTCCCGCCAAGACGTGTCGTGGCGCTTGAGCGTTTGAAACTCCACTCGTGCCAATCGCGGCCCTGTATTTCCGTCTCGCTGGACGCATCACAGGCGGCGCGGATCCCCAAAGCGGGCGGGATTGTCGTTGTAAGTGCCCTGCCAGCCGCCCGCCGCCTGTTTCTCGTCTGGCCTGCCGGCACATGTGGGCTGGCGCCGCCACGACGCATGTACTGACCCTGGGGAAATTTGGCGGCATGGGCTAGGGCGCGGAATGCCCAGGGCGGAAACGTGCGTGGACGGAGAGAGAGGGGAGGGATATTTGATGGCCATGAATTCCTCGCTGGTGTGGTGTTTTATCATTATTGCCCTTGCTTCGACTTTGTGTGTAAGCGAGGCCATCACCAACTATATCGCCTCCTCCCGCCGCCTCCAAGACAACATGTTCAAGCAGGGGGTGAAAAGAACATGGGGCGAGTTCTTCCTCGAGCTCGTCGGCGTTGGCGAGTCTAAATTCTTGACCGTCGGGTTCCTGATTGCCATTCTGCGTAAGTAGTGTCCGCCTTTGAAGACCGCAAGATAGGCATACTTGGGCAACAGGAGACAAGCTATTGACTGACAATTAACAACACAGTCGGAGCCGTCGCAAACATCACCGTCCTTATCAGTTGCATGTCCTCTGACACCCGGTCTGTTTATCTATTCCGCGTGAGCACCGAAGATCTCATCAACGCGGCTACCAACACGACAACCATCTCGGCCAACGACCTGCGCATCGATGGACTGCCGAATCACTGGTACTGGGGCTTTTCGGGTGCGTACTGAATCTTCCAGTGTCCTGTCTCTTAAGTCTAGTTGCTGAATTTTCGACTGAATAGGAGTGTGTGCTATCCACGGTAACAACAGCGACGACAAAGTCTCGTGCAAGAAGTCGTTCCCTCCGACCATGACCATCGAAGACATGATCACCTTTGCCGTCACGACCCAACTGGACGAAGACACTTCGTCCGCTGCCATCGCCAAACACATCAAGCCCTGGACCTCGGCTCTCGCCCAAGTCGAAGACGACCTTGCGCCGGCCTCGCGTCCTAAGACGTACTTCAAGGCCGCCGTCGCCTTGACCCTCATCTCGACCATCCTCTCGATCCTGCTTCTCCCGCTGGGAATCGCCTCCCTGAGCGTGCTGCGCGGCAAGCTACACCGCTGGATTCTCTACGGCATTGCGTTCCTTGACGCTATGTCATTCCTCGGCGCCGGAATCCTGGCCATCTACGCCATGAACGACGGCCCGCGAGGGCTCATCCAGCTCTCAGACATTGATCAGGGCAACGAGCGGACGTTTATTGGGCCGGGATTCTATGTCCTCTTCGCTGGTGTACTTTTCACTCTCATCTCTATCGGGCTGTTCTTCTGCATAGCTTTCATTGTCTTGATACTGATTATCTTCGCCGTTATGGCATGCTTCACTAGCGTCTGCAGCGGTGGCGGGTCGAAGAGGCAAGCGACAGGGTACAACTACGATCCTAGTCATCATGGCGGTGGTGGTGGCGGTGCAGCTGTGGAAGAGCCAAAGCACGACACATACGAACATCCCAATTATTATAGCAACTCCAACTATTATAACACCCAGAAGTAATGGTGGTCGAGAGGCATGAGGCAGGGAAGAAGATAGAGTGATCTGGTTCTCTGGGTACATAGTAATAGCCTACATATTATGGAGGTAGTTGAGTGAGTCTTGAATAGACTTCAAATGATATGAATTACCCCTGTGTAGGTACTTAGTGTTTTCCTACCTAGGTGCTATAACCATCTTCATACCGTCGCTCCGACATTTGACAAGCCAAAAGAGATAGGGGGCTTAACTTATGGTTCATCAATTGTCACATTGGTATTCGCGGAGCTCTAGATGGCTACCGAATGTATGTCAAGTTGTTTGTAAACATTACGCTCTAGCCACTGGCATTTGCTTTTACCGCTCCATTTTGAAACCCGCAATGCATGTCTATTTTACAATGGACCGTGTCCACGGTCAATTTCCAGGCGCATACCAGGCCAACCTTTTGAGATGCTTCGCACCTCCTAAGGAATACAGAAGTCAATCCAGCTTCCCAGATACTCAAGTCGATTTCCTTGTTGCTCCTGGCCCTTGTAAATCGCCTCGAACTCGTCGAAGCTGAGCTTCCCCCACCCGCCTCTCTTCGTGGCCTTCGCCTCAGCCATGGTTAGCCGCTTCCATTGTTTGAGCGTTTCCGTTGTGGGCTCAGTATCTGTCACGAGTTCGCTATCGGGCTCACTCTCCTCGACGTCTGAGGCGGTACGTGTTTGATGGGTTATAGGATACCATTCAAATTCGGCGTCTTTAATTTCCTCCGCAGTGTTTGGGCGGAACTGCGGAAGTGTAGGATCTCGGTGGTCCTCGGGGTGGTCCTCGGGGTTGGCCTCGGGGTCAGCTTCGGGGTCGGCCTCGGAATCAGCAGAGTCTTCTTGGGGCTCAGCATGGTCCTCCTGGGGCTCATCTTCATGAATGATCTCGACTGTAGTGTCAATCTCCACGGCATTGCGCCCCTCAGGGTCGAGGCTATATCCAGCCTCGACCAGCAGGTCCTCAAGAGACTTGTCCCCGGTGGACTTGACCTTTGAATCGAGGCCCTCATTTGAGGGCTTCAAGCCACTGTCATCGAGCTCGACGTCGTCAACCGCATCCTTGTACTTTTCTCGCTGTTGCTTCGTTTCCGCGGCTCGGAGTGCAAGGTCTTCCGTGGGCTTAAATATAGTATCAAGAAGCTCATTGAAGGCCTGCTGAGTGACCTGGTAGAGGATCTCTTTTCCAGCATCCCTTTCAGCCTCGGGCAAACGGCGAGGTCCCCGCCGTTCGGGAACGCCCCTAGGATATGATGAGGCGCCAGATGGCATCTCAAAGTCACTCATGCCATCCATTAATCGACCCTTCGAGCTCGATGGAGATTTTGGGGATTGTGGCTGCTCTTCGGCTGACTTGGAGCTCTCGCCCATCTCGCGGAGGTCCGCGAGAATATCCTCGTTGTGCTCCCAATCCTCTGGCGCATTGCCTCCTTCTTCCTCGTCGAGGTAGAACTGCCTTCTCCTCCATCTCTCATGCAACTGCTTTCGGGCCATGTCTCTCTTTCTCTTTTCCAACTTTGGCGCCCGCTGTCGGTTACTGCTGATGACTCTGGCTCTGACCTCGCTCTCCGTAGGCATACCGTTAGCAAGGCGGTCATCGTCCTCGTGAACTCCATTAACACCATTTGGTTGGTTGCCATTCCTGTCACGGTCCTCATCTTCGTTATCATCGGATGGCTCCTCGATTTCCAGGGTGTGGTTACCCATCAGAACTCCAGGCAGCTCTTCGACGGTAGCTGGAGGCTCGAGTAGGGTAACCCAATATGTGCGGTCTTCATCGCTTCCACTAAGCCGACGAACTGTCCGCCAATTGGTGTCTGTATCGCTGCGAGTGATAAAACGCCGACGGGAGCGGTGGTCGGTTTCGCAAGCAAACAAACTCGTCAGAATGTCTTCCCGGTTGGCCGTGTCTCCCCGATCCTGGACCACGACGCTTTCATGGCCGTCAGTGATTTGTACGCTTCCATCGCGGTTGTACATCTTGCCCTCATGTCGTAGTCCTCCGTCGCCTTCGGGGACTCTGCCCTCTCGGCCAAAAAGACTGCTGAGAGGTTGACGGCTGGTCACTAGCTGCTGAGCTTCGGTACTAGCAAGAAGCTGATCTTCGAGTCCATCTAGTATATCCTTGTGCATCTGCTTGTAGAGGACATAGTATGCACGGAACATGCGGAGGAAATCTCTCCGGTCCACGTACCCGTCGCCGTCGATGTCGTAGCCCGCAAAAATCTTGCGGAGCTTGTCCTTGCGCTTTCGATAGGATAGACCGTGGAGAAACTCGGTGAAGCCAATCAGGTCGTCGTTGTTGGAGTCGTAAAAGGAGAACATTCGATCGTGGATGAGATTTGGTGCGGCATGGCGGGAGCCTCCCGTTGGCACCAAGCACCGCTCGAAAGTCTTACGGTCCATGGCAATGCCGAGCTCATCGGGGTCGTCTCTCCACTCGGAGTTGGCCATAAAAGTCCACTGCTCCCAAAATGCCTCCAACTCTGGCCGTTCAAAGCCCGTGTCCTTGGACAACTTGGGAATCAGTCCGCGCGGGAGGTTTCGTCGACAAGTATCTGGGTCTCCCGTATACCAGACCGGTTGCATCTGTCGAGGACCAAACGGGGGCGCAGGAACACGGATTTTGTAGAAGATATGCGTCTTGGTATGGACGCCTTGGGCCTCACAGGTCTCGCAAAGATCAAAGTCGGCGCAGTTGGCGCATCGGTAGCGAACTCCACGGATGGGAACCATGCCACATGCATTACACTGACATCCGCGATGAACACATCCGTTGCGTCGCGCGTTATCCTCGGAAACCCTAAAGAGAAGGTTGACGATGTTGTGGCCAGCTCGCTGGTTCGGGAAACCGCTGGGCTCGTTCCACCAGTCGTCCACGCCGCCCTCTACGACGGTCTCGCCGTCGCCCGGGGGCCGCACGGTATCGATGTCGACGTTTTCATCGCCTGGGGCCTCGTCGGATGACGAACTCGAGCCGGCTTCGTTCCTCCGGCTCCGGTGATTTCGGCGTACGGCGTTGCTGCGATGCAGACCAGATCCTGGCAGGGCGCCGTCGCGCGTTATGCGATTGACGTATGCATAGTATCCAATCGAGACGGCAGCGAAGGCGGAAACGATGGCCACGGCCAGTCGCGGCCGGGTTATGCTCTCGACCGAGTGTGTCGGCAACCACATGGCAGGCTATCTTTGCAGCATGGTGAGGCGGATGCCTTGGGCGTCAGGAGAGGTGCGCTGTCGCGGGGAAAGTAAAGTGCTCGAGTCGGTGGAGCGAGCAGGCTGTGGGTGTCTGTGGGTGTCTGTGAGGGGTTGTTCGGCGGGGGTGGTCGTCGGGGAGGAACCGCGTGTTTTGCGCGTGTATGTCTTGCGTGGGTTCGGCCGCGTGTTGACGAGAGCTGGGTTATTAATGCGGCGTTGAAGGATTCGATGACAAAGACAAGACAGCGTAGGGCAACGCGACCTCAGGTAAGCTCCGAAGCTGAAATGGAAAGCTGGAGTTTAGAGGTCGAACCGGGGAGCTGGCCCGTGCGATCCTAGCCAGGTACGTACACACACATAGTGCGCTGCTCCATGACGCTGGCAATGGCTAACTCAGGTAGTGGGGACTCCGTTAGCGCTGGAGCGGCGGAGCGAGCGACAAAATCATGATGCTTGTCATGGATATGCTCAATATGGGCCGGAGCTGAATTTCCTCAGCCCACTTCTGTCTCCTACAACACCAAAACCAGCACCCAATTGCGACTCCTCCACCACCGTTCACCATGGCTGACGGTGCGCCCCAGCTTCCCGGGCCTCTGCCCTCGTCCTTTGACAGTGACCAGTATGCTGCCTCCCCGCTGCCGCCCGCTGCGCAATCGGCATTGGCACCCAGATCCCCACTCACGCGATAGACAGCGAACGGTACAACGAACGCCCCCTCACCAAGGTCTTCCGCAAGATCAAGGAGGAGCCGCTGATTCCTCTGGGTAATTGCCTTCCCCGACTCCCCCTGACTTCCCCGAAACCTCTCCCGCCGCTTTGCGCAGTCGCCCGCTTACACCTCATCCCGCAGGAATGGGCCTGACGACTCTGGCCTTCATCAACGCCTACCGAGCTCTCCGCCGCGGCGACTCCAAGTCGGCGAACCGGATGTTCCGCGCCCGAGTGGCCGCCCAGGGATTCACCGTCATCGCAATGGTGGCGGGCAGCATGTACTACAACAAGGACCGGGAGAAGAGCAAGGAGCTCCGCAAGCTCAAGGAGGAGCGCGACGCCGAGGAGAAGCGCATCAAGTGGATCCGCGAGCTCGAGGTCCGAGACGAGGAGGAGAAGGCCATGAAGGCTCACCTGCAGCAGAGGAGGAGGCTGGCCCAGGCCGAGGAGCCGACTCCCCAGAGCCCGGAGTCGGAGGCGGCGTCGACCGGGAAGGGGAGCATCCTCGGCCGGGTGGGACTGTGGCCCAAGAGCGAGAACAAGGATGCAGCGGAAAATGTGGCGGACGAGGCGGCTGCAAGCGAAAAGCAGGAAAGAAAGAAGAATCCCAAGAGCTCGCTTGGTGATCTCGGCGAGATCATGTCCACCAAGAAGAAGGACGACGACGACTCTAAGAAGGAGTAACCCCGCCCCATCGATGCAGAGACTATGGAGGAAGCACGAGGGACCGGTGTAAAAACAATTGTGTCAATCTGTGGCAAGGTCACACAGTGTAAGATATCGGGCTGCACATCGATGGCGGCATGGCTCTACTCATTAGACCGGTGTTAATATGAACAGCAATGTCATGGAATCACGGAACGCAAGCGTAAATACTCCACTTCCAAATGATTTGTATTGAATTTATTTGTCCATGCACACTTAAACAAACAGGAACGCCTTGGACATGAGCAAAATATGACCAGGTGACCAGACCTGCAATACTACCCCATAGAGCCTCCACTCCGGTTCGCTCCGACCAACCCGGCCATCTCCAGCAAAGCCCGATCTGCATCAACGTCCCCAGTTCCCAGGTTGACCCTGCGACGGGACTCGGCTTCCCTCTCTTCCCACGCCCATCTCTCCGCTTGTGCCTTTGCTTCGGCGTCACCACCGCATCCCCAAACCTCAAGATTATCAATCTGGAACCGATCCTGGAAGTCAAACTTCCTCACGACACTTGGGTGGAAAGCCCCTCCTCGCGAAGTGTAATCGTGGTTAAAGACCCCGAATTCGAACGAATCATCGAGGAACAGGGACGTGGCTCCTAATCGATGAGTCTCGGCTTTTCGGTGCGACTGCGTTGGCTTGGGATGAGGGCATCCCACCGCGAGCATTGGAGGGTTCGCGGGGGATTTGGTGAAGGTGACGTAGTCCTTGTTGACGGTTGAGGCAGGGAACACATCATGAACGGGCTCCAACTGGAATAGTACCGTATCTGAATCCCCGAAGCACTCCCTATGGGTGTGCTTCCAGTGTTGACGGATGTAGACTCCGAAAGTGAGACGATCCGACTTGCTACCGTGTGGGAACCTTCGTGAAGGAAGAGATGCTGCAAAGGCCGTCTCTTGGCCGCCATCCGGGATGTCTCCAAGACGCGTCCCGCTCACCAGGAGCAGGGTCGGCGCTTGCCAGTTGAACACTTTGTTCTGGAAACTCCCCATCGAGAAGCCCGCATCGTTACCGGAATATAGCAACCGAACTCTTCGGAAAAGATCCGACCCGGGAAGGAAGAGCGATATCTGGGACAATAGACTTGCATTCAGAATTTCACCACCCTCGGGTAGCAATGGTTGCGCTATCTTCGGGGCTTCGATTTGCGCTGCGGAACCACCCTGGTGTTTTGAGAAGTCGAGGTTCTTTGAGAAGAGGAAATGCTCAAACAGGCCGTTGAAGCCACGGAAAAGATGGGGGGATATCACGGGAATCACCGTCTTGAAGTTACTGTATTTGATACCGGGGGCCTTTTCAGCGTTGACAAAGGATGACAAGATGCATTCGGCAGTCGCTCGGAGGCTGTCGAGCTCGTCGCCAACGACGCGGCTCGAATAGAGCGAGAGGCTCTCTTGAGGGTCGAGCGGAGCCGCAAGCAACAGCAACATCAACAACTTCCGAAAGTTGTCTGTTGGAATTGTTGCACTGTGGAATTTTGGCGCGTGACCTTGACTCACAGCTTCTTTGATGTCAAGCAGCTCAAACGCGGTCAGGACCAAATCATCATCGTCGTCCTCGTCCTCATCCCCGTCGTCCTGGGCTTCATCCACGGCGAATCCAGCAACGTGAGAATTCCCGTTCTGCTTCTTCCCTGAGGACTCATCGTCGAGGACAACTGGATTGATCTCTGCATGGGAAAGTTTTCGGTCGTAGACGGCCATACTCTTGAATAGCAGCTTGGTCCTATCAGTAGAGCCACCAGCCAGGACCTTTTTGTACCGCTCTGTCATGATGACGACAACCATGATCATCTGCGGCAGCTCTAATACGACCGGCGCATCTTGAAGAAACGGAAAGGCGCCAAGGTATGAAACCATCTGAAAGATGACAGGCGATGCATGGAGGATGTCCGGGATCTCCAGGTACCGCGCGATGGTGTCCTCTTTCAGGTACTTCATGGTGTCCTGGTGGTCAGCAAGAGACTTGAAGACATCTTTGAGCGAGTAGAACTCAAGAGAGGTGAAGCATTTGTCCTTGAACCGCTGTGCCTGTTTTATTGTCAGTCAATTGGACACCAACGGTATTCGTGTTATTATGGGCGTACGAGTTCATGACTTAGTTCCTCGTGCGTCCGCCGTGGCGGATGCTCATCCGAAAGACTCTGGCCCATCTTGAGAGATAGCCAGCCCTAAAATCATCCCTTCGGAACCGTAGGATTTTATTGACAGCAGTAGCTCCCGTAATTGAGAGGCGATGATCTGATCTAGGGAGGCTGGAAGCCTGGGGAGTTCATGACATCTAGCGGGCGCTGACATAGTCCGACGGTACGTACCCTGATACGTACTCCCCTCCTTGGCGCATACGACGCACGTGGATTCGGGGCCATCTTCGGGCCGGCCATCCATCACACTGTCTCAATGCTCTCCGTCTGCAATTACCCATGGAATCGTAGACAAACGAAAGAACGAACAAAAAGAAATGCATATATTTGATATATTTGGGGAGGCTTACATATACAACATTACATGTATGACTGCTCTCTGAGCTCTGCCCTCTGCCGCCGGATCCGCGGTCCTGCCACCACCAAGCTCAATGCAAGCAGCCACAGCTTACAAGCACTCGTCTGAAAAGACCACCCGAACTCGCTTCGTTTAGAAAACTGACAAACCGAGAGAAACTAGGCTAGCAACGCCAAAGTCACAAAGCATTATCTTGGATACATTTGCGAAACTGCAAAGTAATTGTCAAGATTATCATTTTCCAGTTCAAAATACTTCTCCTTTTTAAGGATACCTAGGTAGTCACCATATCCAGGTTTGATAGGACGAAGACAGCCCGACACTTCACCAACAAATGCTACGATTTTCTATGTATTATTAGTTACATATAGCCTGCAATGATTCCATAGTTGACGCAAATCTCGGGATGAACACTCGCAGTTATTAGGGAGTGTAGATTCGGGTCCATGATTACTGTGGCCTGTCGAGACACTAAAACTCAAAGTGAAGAATGCGGAGAACAAACATGTTCGAAAGTCTGGTATTCAATAACACCAGGCCATTCGATCAGAGGTACAAAATGTAGTCCTCGCTCGGGCATCGAGCTTCCAAAATATCACTGCGCCAATCCCATCCGTATTTTTCCCGCTCCTTGCTCCATACTCGTTCGGCCGTCCATCCCTAGTATAATCCGAACAATCAATCATGAAAAAGTATATACACAGTATATCAACCCCCAAATCTTGTCCCGCCGTCTCATCATACAGCTTCCCTATCCTTTGCAGTCACTGAGTTGATCAGCCGCTGGTACCGGGATTGGCTCTCCTGCTCTGGGTCTCGGGTTGGTCTTAGAGAATGTCCTTCGATGGGTGTTTCTGATTTCCCTTTCGTAGCCCAGAGAACCGAGGACTTCGGCCCAACCTTCTGTGATTGGGCTAGCTCGTCAGGTTTTGGAGTTGAGCCATTCATCTTAGGCTCTTCCGAGCCGAGTCCATCTTTGTCGCCATCCTTAATTGCGCGAGGTAGCCGCATAGCTAGTAGCACGTACTCGGCACGTGTCATGTTATCCATCACATCATCCATATATCGTCGTACTTCATCTTGAGGAGCTACCACTCTTGCCACATTCTCCAAGTGTCGACCAGTTTGTGTATAAAGCCGGATGCTGATGGGTTGGTAGTAGTCAAGCTCAGGATCTCCCCCATACTCCGAGGTACTGCCCTTGCGCACAATCAGAAACGAAGCTACAACCTGCTGGCCCGATGAGGTAGGCAGATACTCCAAGATGCTAAATTTGGGAAAGAGATAACGATCTCCATTTCCGAAGTCAAATACAACAGCTGAGATGTCAGGTTTAGGAGTTGGTGGAGGACCCTTGGAGCGTAACGCCTGAGGGTTAGGCTGCGACACTGTTTGGAGAGTCGAGGCTCTCGCATGGCCATTAGAAACCCCATTTGGTGTCTGCTGCCGTATCTGGGAGGGCGCAGGCGAGGGACGTGGGACAGCTTTCATATCTCGGTGTAATCTGTCGAGGATGTCTTTGAGATCAGTTGCATCGGTGAAACCCGGTCGTCCCTCGGCAATTCGTCGAATCATGTCCTTCGTTCTCGATTCCTCAAGTGCCGACTTGACCAGCAAAACGACCAGAGGGTCGCTCCGGGGAGGTGGTCGGAGCTCCGACGATTTCTGCTGCGGATTTGAGGCGAGAACAATATCGAGGATGGTTCGGACCTCGTCCGCAAAATATTTGACAGTCCTGCCATCTACAAGTAGTCGATCTGCCGACGGCCCCTGCTGGCCTCCCCTGCTTCGATACTCGGCATTCAGCTGGTCAATAATCTTCTGGAAGTGCGCCAGTTCCCCTTCCTTAGCTTGGCCTACAGCTACTCTCTTCATCAGGTCGCGAAGCTCTGCATCTCCAGAAGCCTTTTGTGCAAGTAAGGCAATAACAGGGTCGTTCGCAGTAGGCTTCGCGGCGGGCACAGCAGGAGCAGTTGTGGGAATAGCAGGTTTAGCTAGGCCGGGAGTAGGCGTCGAATGCGCACTTATTGGTTGACGTGGAGCTGGTGATGCTCTTGGGGCTGCCATAGGAGCGGGTGCTGGAGTTGTCCCAGTCGAGTGTGCCGGTGCTGCTGAGACAATGCCATGAGGTGGGGGATTGGAAGGTGTCCGAGCCATTTGGGGGGGCGTTGCAGAAGGTGCCACAGGTGGTCCAGCCACATGAGGTCTCGGCGGGTAACTCGGGCTCGGCGTCGGCGTTGTGTTGTTCGCCAAAGAAGGTGCCACAACTTTAGGAGATGGTGTAGGGGGGGCAACCTTCTCTGGAGGTGGTCGAGGTAGCGACTGTAGTTGTGCAGGGGATTGGGCTGGGCTCTGGGCCACCGGTTTCGCAATGATTGCGGTGGCCGGTGTCGGTGTAGCAGTCGCGGACGCGGGCGCGAGCGGGGGAGGCATCGAGCCGTTCGGGGGGCCGTATTGGATAATAGGACGAGTCTGCTGCTGCTGAGGCTGCTGCGCTGGCGGAATGGCTTTTGGCTTGGGGTCCTTGACCACATACATGGTGGCTTCGATGACGTGAGGCTCGATGGTGATGGTGACGGTGCCAACCTTGGACATACTGTCCTTGGGTGGGTTCTTCGGGTCTTCGTTTACAACGCCCTTGCGCTTGTGAGGCTTGGTCCAGTATTTGGCGAACAGGCCATCGCTTATCCATTTGTTCCGAGATCGAGAAAGGGACTCGGCGAGAACGCCACTGCAAAACGCGTCGGTCAGTACGTAGCCCAGCTACCAGGTTGAGCTCACGCCCATGTTGCGACTTACCTCTCGCCTACCGACTGGTATTCCTTGACTGACAAGTCATCGGACTGCGCGACCTCGACGGTAGGCAGCGGCTTGCCAGCTTGAATCGACCTGGGTAGCGGTGGTGGCGGGGGCTCTTCGGGCGCTGGGGGTGGTGGTGGGGGAGCTGCAGGCGTCGCAGAGCGTTCTCGAGACGTGATGTTGCGCTTTTTGGCGACCTGCTCGCTGCGAGCGGCAGCCCGAGCTGGCAGCTTGCGCTTCCGCTCCATGACAAGCGAGTGTAGAGCGGGGAATGGATAAAGTGATCACACGGCAAGTGATGAGCAAAGCATTATAAGGATGCCATCCAGGAGCGCGTCGCCTGGGGAAGGAAGGAAGCTCGAGGCGGGCGAAGAGCTACTTCGGAACGAGAGGCCGAGGCCGCCGGAAAGCCGATAGGGAAGCTGCCTTGGTCGTGGAGCTTCCGGGGGGCCGGGGGGAGAGGAGGCGGGTGGAGATGGGGAGAAGATGTGAGGAGGAGGGGGAGATGTTGAGAGGTGGAAGGCGGAAGGTGAAGCGAGAATGACAGTGGGAATGGGAACTTTGTAACCGATGAGGTGCGGCGCGGCGGCACGAGTAATAATGCCTTAGCCACAGCGGCCAGTCCAGAGCGCGGAGAGAGGTGCAACGCTGCAAGATGGAGCATGGAGAGAAAGTCAGGGGCTCTGATTGGTCCGGGGGCTGAGGGACAGGACAGGGCACGTTGAATAGCACGCTAGCGCGCAATCCGCCGGCCTCTGGAGTGCTGACTGCGCTGCAGTGCAGCCGACAGGCACAGCGCGGTGGGGAGGTGCTCAGTGCAGTGGGGGATTCTGGGAGAGGAGACTGAGACCACGGAGCGGCCCAATGCTTAAGACGGGTTGGTTTCCACACTTGTCCACAGGCGCTGGGTCCCCTAAGTGTCCCCTGTGAGCCTGTAACGGCGCCTCTGTAGGTAAGCCTGCCCGAGGAAGCCCCAGAGGATCGGGAACACTAAACCCAACAGCAGGCGCTCCCTCCCAGGCAGTGACCTCGACGGGGTACTCACAGCCGGCCTGGCCTGTGTCGGCCTATATTTATTTTATTTCATGACTCGATGCAGAATCATATCAGATTCCTGTCACTATTTACGGACACGAGTCCTTTTTCTACCCTTCGCTACCGCCCAAACTCGTGGAGGCGCAAGCCGTGACTGTCCGTCCGTCGTCACATCGACCCTGCCGGAGTGTAGGCGGCTCTGGTCTTAGCGGACGATCCAGACCTCACTGGGTGGGGCTGCACCTGTTACAGCCGCATTTTCCTCTGCAGGCCGCGGCGACGCGCGTGCCTTAGCACAAGTACTTCCCCGGTCGCCGCCGTCCCCATGCATCCTAAAGTAGATCTGATCCGAGCAACGGTATCTGGGCCTGGCTTAGCGCGGCACAGCGAACGTCTGATTCAACCTCAGGCCTCGGGCTGAGCGCCATCGATTCCCCATGACGCGGCGCTGCTGATCGCGGGTGTCTCGGTATCGACTTTCGACCATGATTGCTTTGGTTTTGCTCAATTAAATCCGATTCGTCTTTCCCTTGAAGGCTTCACAAGTACATCATGGCAGTCCCCCTGCACCCCGCGCTGCGTTCCGCCGTCATCGCCGTGGTCGCTCCTCTTGGTTTGTATTGCGTCTTCCTCGGCCTAGGCATCACTCCGTTCTTCCAGAGACAGTACGAAATCATTCCTTGAGGCGTTCCGCCCATTCATGTCTAACATTGAGACAATAGCTTTCTATACGCACACAAGATTAATACCCTATGGTGGACCGATATCAACAAGCCAGAACAATGGGGCTTTGCCCGTTTGTCTAGCCCGCCATCGCATCTCGCGGAATGTATTCCATGTTACTGACACACACTGTCCCCAGAAAACCAAGTGACACCATTTTCGCTGGAGACGTCTGACGGAGAGAGCATCTATGCTTGGCATATCCTGCCACTGCCCCTTTACCTGCAGAATGAGGCATCTGTCGCCGCTCAGACGCCAGGCCTCTCAAAAGACTTCACCCATACAGAGTCTTTTCGTTTGCTCAAAGATGACCCAGAGTCCCGCCTAGTTCTGTACTGTAAGGTCATTTTCAACTCTTTGCCTGCGATAAAAAGCTGATTCCGTAACTAGTCCATGGCGTAAGTTATGAATTTGACCCTGAAGGGTAACTATGTCTCTAATCATGAGCAGAACGCAGGTCATGTTGCCCAAGGCTTCCGACCCGACAGCTACCACACCTTAACGGATACCTCATCCTATCATGTTGTCGCCATTGACTATCGCGGATTCGGGCACTCCACTGGAAGTCCTACAGAAGCTGGCATCATTCAAGATGCCTCTGCGCTTGTCGACTGGGCCATCGAGGTTGCAGGCATCCCTTCCAGCCGCATCGTCCTGCTCGGCCAAAGTCTAGGAACCGCCGTCGTCAGTGGTGTGGCCGAGAAGTACGCCCTTCAGGGTGTTGAGTTCGCGGGCATCACTCTCGTCGCTGGCTTCAGCGACTTGGCCTCCTTGCTCACTGGATACCGCATCCTCGGCGTCTTCCCCGTTCTGGCACCATTCCGTGTCTGGCCGTGGTTGGTGCGCTGGTTTAACTACTTCGTGGTTGACAAATGGCATTCTGCCAACCGTCTTGGCAACATTGTCCGACACACCAAGACCAGGCTGAGGATCAACTTGGTTCACGCCAAGAATGACGCGGATATTCCCTGGACGGAGGACAACAAGCTGTTCCGAGCCGCTGCCAATGAGACAGTGGGTATCTTGGATGATGGCGAGTTTGATGCCTGGAAGGAGCAGCGCACCATCAGGAAAGGGGATGACGCATTTGTTACAACCTGGATTGCTGAGCCAAACATCGTTATCCGACAGGAGCTATTTCCATATGGAGGTGAGTAGACTTAGCCAAGTTCGCCCTCTACAAAGCACACTAACCAATCCACAGGTCATAACGATATCATGGGCTATGCGCCCGTTGCGCTGGCCATTATGAGGGCCTTTGATCTACATGGCACTACTTACGCCGAGGTGTAGGGTTAGGGATATAGATCGGGATAGAAATAGAGACTCAGTGCATTCCTTAACCAAGTAATCGAGAATAAATTTCCAAGGCATCATTTCAGTATTTCCAACAACCGTTCAATTGCATTGCATTGTACACGTTTCAGATGAGCACTCTACACAATAGCTGAATAACTCAAACAGCGACTAGAAGGTCCTCCCAACAAGTCAGCCATAGAAGCTAGGTGGATGCTAGTGCATAACCCATGTAGCTAAAGTGCAAGGAAAAAAAGTAAATATCCCTTACATAATGAATAATACCACTATTCGCCCATATATTGCTATTTGTATGCAGAAGATACTGCAATATCCAGTTATTGATTGTGTCCCCCGATGTTATTTTCATTCATTTCTTATGTCCTTTTTGTTTGGTGTTTATGCGTACACGTAAACCTGGGGAACGAGAGGAGGCCTACATGTGGTAGATTTTAGGCAGATACGACCAGCGTGCGGAGACATAGCCACACGAGTGATTCTAGAGGCAAATGTGCAACTTCTCTCACGAACATGTTACTCTGCGCGAATTCAATGGAATCCAGTATCTTTGAGAAGTATGGTTGTTTCAAGGTCATTGATTATACACTCGTTCAAGGGTATCTTCAGTGCGGTGCATGTGGATTCGTTTTCGATGCTGGCGATCAAATCATATCAGGTAAGAGACAGGCAACGCCCTATGACCCAAACAGCCCTGCACAGATGCTAACATTTGACCATATGGCCTAATCCGCGGGAGAGAGGAGTCGATTGAAACTCGTGATGCTAGTGAGTTCAAAGACTTCAAACCCGCCAAGAACTATGATAAACATATAGTAGAGGGAGGAAAAAGCGTCAAGATTCGTACAAAGTGCTGTTTATCCCCTAGTATCAAGTCAAATAAACTAGATCGTATTATAATATTTATTCATATTGAAGTTTGCGTTCTGTGTGCGAGTCGCAATAAACGAGCGTGCGAATAGCAACACTGAGAAATACTGTGCCATTTAGTTCACATAACTACGTGGGTTACCCTAGTTTGATTTCCTCAAATATTTCCAAATCAAATGTTCCCAATCAAGATAGCAGCACGAGAGAACAGCGCAAAGTGCAGTGCCTGCACCAGCAGGTTCTGTAACTGTAACGACCAGGGTTGGTCGACACAACCTTGCTGAATTATCTATGTAAAAGAACAATTATTGTCAAAACAGTGCGAGGATGCGCTTCTTGCAAGACTTACAAGCGAAAAATATTAAGTGAAGCGCCTCACCTGTCTTTGCGCAGACGACAAACCACCAAAGCGCTTGGTGGCATTTGCCCCTCCTTGCTGCCTGTCTTTGAAAATATTGGCCTGAACTATGATATGTTTAATGATCATCCCAAAAGCTACATGGCATAAGAAAATCTGTCAGGATCCCTTATGGACAGGTTTACCGCAGGTGCCTTGGTGATACAGGGCCCTTTGTCGGCAAATCACATGGAGGCCAGGTAATCATTTATTGCGCTGCTGTCAGTCAGAACCCCGCAGTCGTGTCCGTGAATGTTACCCCACCAAAAGAGCTCCCCAGTTCTAGAACCCAAAAGTCGGCAGCGCATTCGCATCGCACTCTCTAAACCTCGTCCAATTTGCATCCAAACCCGCCGCCCATCATGCCGCCCGAGGATTCCAAGCCAACCGAGCCTGTCGTCGACGACAAGGGCAAGCAGGTCGCCGCCGCCGAATCCGAGTCCGAAGACGATGACGAGCCCGCCACCGGTGACGCTGCCCCCGCGGCTGGCTCCGCCGACAAGAAGAAGAAGAAGAAGAAGTCGAAGCGCGCCAAGGTCAAGGAGGCCCTGACGGGCAAGTCTTCGTCGTCGGATGGCGGCTCCGAGGCAGACTTGAAGAAGGCGCTGTCGTCCCTGACGCCGCAACAGGTCCAGGAGTTCATCGCGCTCAACCCGGCGCTGGCCAAGGAGGTGGCACATGCTTCAGGCAGCGCCAACCCGTCGGCTGACGAGGCGGTCACGCAACTCCGAAAGATGAACCTCCAGGATATCATGACTGGACTAGCGGCCAGCGGCAAGAACGCCAAGGACATGGGCTCCTACAAGTTCTGGCAGACGCAGCCCGTGCCGCGCTTCGGCGAGGAGGGCCAGCTCGAGGAGGGTCCCCTGCGCCAGCAGAAGGTCGAGGATGTGCCCACCGAGCCTGCGCCGCTGGTTGCCGGCTTCGAGTGGGTGACGATGGATCTGACCAATGATGATGAGATCAAGGAGGTGTATGAGCTGCTCAACGGCCACTACGTCGAGGACGACGAGGCCATGTTCCGATTCAACTACTCTCCCTCTATCCTGCGATGGTACGAATTCCCTTACTGCTCTAGCAATCATCTCACTCTGCCATGTCAGTACCACTAACATCCATCTTACAGGGCCATGATGCCTCCGGGCTGGAAGAAGGACTACCACGTCGGCGTCCGCGCCACCGAGTCTCGCAAGCTCGTCGCCTTCATCTCCGCCATCCCCGTCAACCTGCGCGTCCGCAGCAAGAACATCGTGTGCTCCGAGGTCAACTTCCTGTCCATCCACAAGAAGCTCCGTGGCAAGCGCCTCACCCCCGTCCTCATCAAGGAGATCACCCGCCGCAGCAACCTCAACGAGATCTGGCAGGGCCTGTACACCGCCGGTGTTGTCCTCCCCAAGCCCGTCAGCACCTGCCGCTACTACCACCGCGCCCTCAACTGGCAGAAGCTGTACGAGGTTGGCTTCAGCCCGCTGCCCGCTAACAGCAAGCCGCAGTACCAGGTCCGCAAGTACGCATTGCCCGACAACACTAGCACCAAGGGTCTTCGTGCGTTGGAGGAGAAGGACCTTGATGCGGTCATGGCCCTGTACAAGCGGTACACGAAGAGATACGATATGACTCCTGAATTCACACGTGAGGAGGCGTATCACTGGTTTGTGCCCAAGATCGAGCCCAGTGGCGAGCAGGTCGTATGGACCTACGTTGTTGAGGTAAATGCCCCCCTAAACCCTGTGACCAATGCACATTCTAACACCAGTCTAGGACGATGACAAGAATATCACCGATTTCTTCTCTTTCTTCAGCATCGAGTCCTCGGCAATTGGCAACGCCAAGCACAGCGTCATCCGTGTCGCCTACATGTTCTACTATGCCAGCGACGTCGGCACCCGTGAGCCCTCCGACAAGCCCGCCCTCAAGACACGCCTCAACGAGCTCATCCACGACGCCCTCATCCTCGCCAAGCGCTTCAAGTTTGACGTCTTCAACGCTTTGTCCCTCATGGACAACGCCCTCTTCCTCGAGCAGCAGAAGTTTGGTGCCGGCGATGGCCAGCTGCACTACTACTTGTTCAACTACCGCCTGAACCCCATCTCCGGTGGCGTTGACAGGAAGAACCAGCTCGATGAGACGACCCTCAGTGGTATTGGTACGGTTATGCCTTGAGCGTGAGCTTCAGCGGGAGTGTAAGTGGTGGAAACAACAGAAGTAACAGAATGGTGAGGGAGGCAACATCTAGGTTTCATATAAATGAGACGTAGACGTTGTCAAGGCCCGAGGGGAGCGAATGCAAAAGGAATAAAAATCGATATCTGTACGAAGAGATGAATATCTAACAGTCAACGATGATGACGCATTATATCACGCTTGGCCGCAATCCCCATCTTGAGACATCCATAGACCTCGTGAAACCCCAGTTCCTCTTCATGCAACCTGCTTTCTCTGCATGTATTATGTACTATAGCTTGGTCCAAGCTGCCAGCCTCTCCTCCAGCAAACTGTTGAGCCACTGGAACCGTTCCATGGGCGGCGAATGGCCCATACCCTCGACGATGAGTCCCACGCCCGGTTTCATGGCGCGGATCAGGCGCTCACCATTAGGCAGGGTGATCATGTTGTCGCGGGTGCCATGAATGATCAGGATACGCTCACGGCCGACGGCGTCGGCGATGGCACCTAGCTGCTCGTCCGACTTGTTGTGCCAGCCGGCGGCCACCAGCTGACACAGAAAGCCCATCCGCGAGAATTCAGCCGCGTCGAGGCGCTTGGTTAGCTCCTGTGCCTGGAAGCGCTGGAAGTTGCTGTCAAACAGCTGGTACTGCGAGCCGGCCTCGGGCGACGGCGGGAGGCACCGGGGTGTCTCGCCGGGGACGGGGAGGACTTCGGCGTCCGGGGCCGCGAGCCACTCCGGGGTGAACAGTTGACGCGCCGCGTCGGTGATGGCGCGCTCCATCGGCTTGGGTATCAAGAAGCCCAGGGTCTCCGACACGGATTCGGTCAGATTCTTCGCATTCTCGATGTGGGCCGATGAGCACAGCAGCGACAGCGACTGCAGGCGGTGCGGAATGGCGTAGGCGACCTCTTGCGCAATCATGCCTCCCATCGAGATGCCCGCCACGTTGACCTCGCGGTCAGCAGTCCAGCCAACATGATCCAGCACCTCGATGATGTCTTTGGCCATCTCGCTCGTCGAGTAGCGCCCCAGCGGTTTGTCGCTGCCACCCATACCGCGGTTATCGACGATCAACACCGAGTACTCGTCGCCGCGATCGTGGCCAAAGTACCTGGTCTGACGCTGCCAGGAAGTCTTGACTCCGGCAAGACCCATGATGAGCTACGCGGCTCCCGAACAGACATCAGCGCAAGTCCTTCTAAAATAGGTGCCAAGCTTGCACGGAACGTCACTATGGGTGCAGTCGCCGGCAGGCGGGTGATGGGGAAACAAAGCATCAACGTACCACGAGCTTGATCGGCCCGGAACCATGAATCGACCATGCGATATTCACTGGCCCGCCACGGTCTTTGGCCGCCGCGAATTTGCCATGCTGGTGAGGCTCGAGGCCCCAGACGGTACTCGGATAGGCTGCGTGCTTGAGCGTCTCCTCAGCGGAGGGAAACGCCTGTTGACTGCGACGCATGCTAGGTTAGTACACGTTTCTTCCATGACAAGGCGATTATACTCTGAAGTACAAGAGTTTCCAGAAAAATACTGCACATGGACAAAGAGACAGGGGGTAGAGACTTATGCTCTCCCTTGACTTACGGGGTTGCCATGATGTTTGCTTGAGCTTTAGTGCCTCCAGCGTTGCCAAGCGATGGTGCGGGTTATAGCTGTCCCCGTCAACGAATGGGAGACTTGGACAAAGGATGAAGTCAACAAACTATTTAGATGTCAAGAGTTGAGAGCTACCAAATCCCAAAGACGGCAGAAATGGTCAAAGTTGAAAAGCTGACGAGGTTTACAATAGCTATCTGCATGTCTGGGCTGCCTAACCCAACTGCAACATGATCCAACTCCAGAACATTCTCCCCACACAGTGGAGTGCTGCGCCGTTGGTGGACCGAGGGTCGTCCCTAGCGGCGACGTTGCTCCCGCACGTGCCGGGCTACTCCTACGACTGGGGAGGTACGTAGTCAAGGCAGTAGATCACAACCACGACGGGCATGCAGCCAAGTAAGCAGGGATGACTTCAGCTTCAAAGGGAGCATGCCTCCAAAATCCAATTTTATTCCATTTCAGCCGGCGAGGATCTAGCTCCTCACATTCGCTTATTGTACATCATATACATGGCCCATCTTCTTGTCACGGCCTCAGCGTCTCTCTGCGCCGTCTCCACCGGCTCCGTCCCAGGCCACACACAATTGTAATTGGAGCCATCATTGGCGCCGTCTATGAAAAAGCCCAACTGTCTGGATCCCTCTCAAGTTCCCTTGTAGAGCCTCTTACCTCTCGCCAGCAAGGCGTCGGCCCTGAACCTCGCTCAGCGCCTTGGTTCCGCTCAGGAACGAAACGATGCTGAGGACAATGACGACAGGCAGGATCTGGAACAGGTTCCACGCGCTGTAGTAAAGGAAGAAGGCACCCTCAATTGCGACAATAGATCCGAAGAAGACGGCGTGCGAAACCGGCGCAGTGCCGAGGGCCTTAGGGAGGTCGTTGACGTTGGCGCCCAGGAAAATCCACTGTAACACGAGATTAGCAACTTTCCTACAAAAGAGGGCAATATAAACACATACGCCAATGAACAGAGGGGGAACTGTTGCCAGCACAGCTAGGACGAACACCAGCGAAATGAACACAGGAGGGCTCTTGGCATCTTCACGGAAGGTGTGTTGAATCGTAGCACGCTTGCCGTATCGGATGGGGGCCTGGTATTGAGGCGCGGGAGTATTGGGGTCAACCTGGACCTCGATGTCGAAGGCGGGGACGATGGAAGCCTTGGAAGATCCAAAGGATCCAAGCACGATGCTGGCCTTTAGGGGAACGTCGGACAGGAGGAGTTGGATGGGGAGGTCCTTCTGGGTCTGGGGACTCGTCAGCAACATGTCATTGCGGTTTTGGGGGTGCGCAATCGCGTACAATATCAACGCTGCCCTTGCCGGACGCCTTCAAGGTGAGAGGGTAGGGGGCCTCGAGGCCAGTAGACTCGGTCAAGATCAGGAACGCCTGGTGCGGTCGCTTGTCGCTGGAGCCCTCCTTGGTGGTCAGGGCCACAGTGAGGGTATCCTTATGGCCCAGAACGACGACATTCTTGGCAGCCTCACTTGTGCTAAACCTGCAGTGCTCACTCCGTCAGCAATTGCGTCCTCATGTAATAGATCCAGAACGCTGCTAGGCGCTTGTTGCCGCGCGATGGGGACAGCTGTGGGAGCTCACTTCTGGGTGACGGCGTTGGACTTCTTAGAGCCGACGGCGACGGACGCGTCGGCGAAGCCCCAGGTGGAGGTGGCGTGGGCTGCGCCCGCGAGGAACAGCAGAGACGATGCGATCGAAAAACGCATTGTGGGCAGGTTGTGGTGGTGGGAATTTCAAGGGACGAGGCTGACGGAAGTGGACAGCTTGGAGAGACCAGATAGTGCGAGATGGACTCTAGAACAGTAGCTCTTTGGAGGTTACGTGGTGGCAGGTGGAGCAACGCCATTGGTCGAAGCTGTCGAGGGTTGGTGGGGCCGAAACGGAGTACGTACTCCTCCTGACGTACTGCGTGGTGGTTCTAGGGTAAGTCGATTTGTCTATTGAACTTGGCCCGCCGCTAAGTCCGATGATTGTCAAGCTGCATGGCAATGCAAAGGCGAGCCGCATCGCGATGACAACTGGCTTAGCAAACAAAGGGGGGGAGGAAATGGCAGCCAAGGGCCGGAATAGCTGCGATAAATAGAGGTCGGACCAATTGGTTCCTTGGCTAAATCTTTATGCTGTTCTTTAGACATTCTAGAGACCCTAAGTGCTGTCAGCTATCGCCTGTCCATTGTCTCGGTTCCACCACTCTCGATGCACGTCTGTCTCTCACCATCCAACTCCTCAGCATAGGACGTCTCTCGGTGTGTTCAGGACGGTGTTGACTACTTTCACATCAGTATGTACTCACATTTTTGAAGCGCATTGATCTCATAGTTTTGTTTATTTATGAATTGCGTGACCAGCCAATTTCCCAGAACATGTACGGGAATCTATGTAGATTGCCTCCCAAATGGTATCCTCGTCCATCAACCCACTCTCCGCTTTCTACTCAAAATCATGCTGATACTTGAATCTCCTTCTTGTGCCCCTTGATAGACTGAATCTCCTCCTCTGTAAGTTCAATGCCAAACCACTCCTTCAGTGCCTGTACCCTCTCCTCTTCCGTCTTACACTCCTGCACAACCTTTGTCTTGCCCCCGGGGTTCTCCTTGACCACATCGTCGACCAGCATCCGCTTGCCGTACACCTCCTGACCGCCCGCTGCCGTGGCGCATGGCCTCCGCAGAAACTTGACAACCAGCACCGTCCATGTCTGGAAGCTGCGGGGGCTCGTGCTGGTGAAATGGTTGACGACCTCAAAGTCCGGCGGGAGCCACTCCACGGCGTGGCTGAAGGCGTAGTGGCTCGCCCATGACTGGTCGGGGGAGTTGCGACACTGGTAGATCCACATCCGGCGGCCGGCCGTCAGCTCCGTCTGGCCCGGGATGAAGTCTCGGATCAACCGGGCGTCCTGCGTGCCCATGTTGCGCCACTCGGTGCCCTCAATCAGGGCCATCGGCTGTGTGGGCCCGTCGCCGCCGAAGCTGACGTCGAGCACCCACCGACTGTTGTCGGCCAGGGTCACAATGTTGACGATATGAACCCTATTACCATGTTAATATTTGGTTTCTGGGATAAGTAAATTAAAGGAGGAAATGGGGGACCAACCAGCCTGGATATCCTGAGTGAGGGGTGCCGTCCTTGCGCGGCCGAACCCGGACGCCAACGGGATACACCTGGAAGCCCAGCGCCCGCAGCATGTAAGTCAGCAAGATGCTGTTCTCCATGCAGTAGCCACCACGTCCACGACCACTGGCGATGAGCTTGCTGTACAGCTCTTGGGGGTCGAGTGTGACGCTCCGGTGGTCCGAGTAGTGCAGCAGCAGGTTCTCGTAGGGGATCTCGGTGATCATGTGCTTCTGGATGACGGAGAGGAAAGCATGGTCCAGGATGGGCTCGTTGCCAATGTAGAACTCGGACGGGATCTTGAGGTGGGTGAGAAACTTGGCCACCTGGGCCTCTGAGTAAATATGAGCCATGGTGTCGTCAGGGAAGCCGTCTCTTGGGTTTAGTGATGCTCCTGTAACCAGGCAATGATCAAGATAGCAAATATTGGGTTTCACGCAACGAGACCGCTCAACTTCGAGACAGATCGACCACCAAGTGAGACGAGGATATGAATTAACGAGAAAGAAACAACCGAGTTAAGCGTCGAGCCCGCGACGTCAGGTCACCCTAATCTGGAGTCCGTGGTATGTCCCGCAAGGGCGCAAGGGGCCGGCCCATTATGACCCGCCCCGGCCGCCGACCGTGCCAGAGAAAGGGCGGTCCTTGTACGCAAATGCATGTACATGAACTGCGCCCTCCGGCTATCCAGTCGTTGGAGGGCGGCGGTTGCGCCGGCAGCCAATCAGCGGAATTCCGGCGTTTACTTCGGGAGCGTGCGTATATTCGGTATCTTTGTCGGCTCTCTCTAGTCTGGCCGTTGGCGTCTAGTGACGTCTTAGCTCCTGTTGGGGACCCGGAATAAATGCCTCTCGGGCCTTTCCTCAAGGGTTATCGCGGGGTATCCAATGGTCATCATGGTTGGTCTCCGGGATGGCGAGAGGTGGACAGCCATGCGCGACACCAAATGCCACGAGGTGGCGGCCAGAGCGCATGTGTAGGTGAGTGGGTTCTCATCACATGTTGTGACTGACGATGATTTGGACGCTGGGTGCTCTCACTTGGACACCCCCGGAGAGTAGAACCAAGAAACAATACTTCAACTCATACAGTCATTCTTCAGGTTAACCGACCCGCTGATGCATATGACTTTCTATCTGTACAATGATATTTTCCCCGAACGCCTTGCCCCCATGAATCATTCGCCTTGCCCTGTTCCACTCATAGCTCCGTCCGTTGGCTCTCCGTCTTCACCGTCACACTTCTCTTCGGCTTGGCCGCCGGCAGTTTTGGCATCTGGTCCTGGATCTCCATCCACTCCACCACAAAGGCCGTCGTGATCTTCGCCCAATCGCGCGTCGTGGGAAGGTCCAGGTGCTCGCCATCGTCCTCCATCTTGTGCCACACTTTGGGGAACGGCGAGGGGATGATGTGTAGGATGTCGACGCCACGCTCCATGAACGGCCTGTGGTCGTCATCTACGAAGCTGCGACCGAAACGGCCGGCCTCCTTGTCTGATTCGGGCAGGAATGGGTTCGCCGGCTTGGACTCGAGAATACCAAGGTCACGCATACGCTTCTCGAGCTGGGCCATGGCCTTGTAGGCCCAGTGAGTCGTCAGGAAGTACGAAGGGACCCTGGGATCCGAGGTTCCGAGAAGGTCCAGTAGTAAGAACAGGCTGATCGAGTCGAGGGGCGTTCGGTAGGTGGACATGGCACCGTGGAATTGATTATCCCACTCTTCAGCAAGAGCCCTAAGTGCTTGTCAGTAAGGCATCCATCTCTAGTCGCGACGCGGTTTGTCATACCTCGCGCCGTACAAGGAATCAGTATCAGTCCAGTGAAGGAAGGCCTCCTCGCCATCCAGAAAGATGATCTGCACTCCCTTGGGCTCGTCCAGACCGTCATCTGCCTCCCACTTGGCCTTGAGCGCATGTTCGATGCTCCTTGCCACATGCATAAGCATGGCGCATGGCGCCGCACTGTCGATTGCGCCGATGAAGCCCTCCGGCTCGTACTTGCTGTCGTAGTGTGCAACGAGGGTCAATCGACCGACTTCGCCAGGGTTCGCGCCTGGGGGATCTCGGCGGAAGATGAGGTTGGAGAAGGGCACGTCCTTATCGCCAGTGACAGGGGTCTTGGACGTCGTGTTCTGCCACTCGATGGCCCACTCGGGGAGGTTATCGCGGAAGAAGTCGACGAAGTGCTGCTGGGCGCGCAGAGAGCCCTCGGTGCCGGCGACGCGGGGGATCAGGATCGGGGCGAGGAGCTTGCCATTGTTGATGTCGAAGTCGTCGCCCGGCGAGGGGATATTGCGCAGGTCATCGTCGGTCAGCGTCATAGACCGAACAGCCGGGGCTAGGAGGGCGAGGAAGAGGGTGAAGATGGAGACGAGGATCGCGGATGGAGGCATTCTCGGTGAGGTTTGTGGCTATCACTGGGAACAAATTGACATTCTCGTAGGGGCGGCGCTAGCTGATTCCGTCTGGCACTACGGAATCAGGACGAGCGGAAGAAAATGCTGGAAGTTGGGAAGCAAGTGTGAACGTCCGATGTACGAATGGTGTTGAGATGGTAGATGTAGTCGAGCGGATGCGACTGACGCCGTGGCCTCTTCCAATGATCACCGGCAGCCCCTTGCGTCTCTCCATGTCAAAGAATTAGCGGCTGGCTACCAGAGCGCAGGGCTCTCACACGCTGGAAGGTAACGGTTCGTTAGGGGTTGCAACCCCCACAAATCTGGGGGCTCTAGAGGTTCCAGGTACAAAAGCTTAAATGGCCCCATGCCATGCCCCCATTGTTCATCGTGCGCAATTGTCTAGGTCGGTACGAGTATGCCATTGCCACATACAGGTTTCTATTTTCTATCTACATTATCACGTACATACTTAACCCCGGAGGCCATAATATTAATCCGTCCCATCTAATATTCTCGTAGGAGGAATATGGAAAGACTGATTCTTATTAGCTTTAATATCAAGAACATGCCCTTGGCCTAGGTTACTTGCCTACATGTGTATTCAGCTGAGCGTTGGGCGCTAAATCTTGTATGATGTGTGAATGTATGGTGTGTGTGCGGATGGCAATACACATAGGTAGATATGTCCCCCAGTGGCTGATGAGCTTAAAGTGGCTTTCTGCCGTGTCTCCAGAGCTAATGAGTGCTAGAATAGTCCAATATTGTTGCGTCGCTGAAATGTACTCGCCAAGCTCTTCGTCAATGAACTTTCCATTGACAGAATTATCGCAAACAGACACCCGATTAGTACTTCAATGACCCGAGTCTGTTTAGAACGCAAGGCCACCCAAAGGTGTCATCTCAAAGCCCGACCTCACATAGATGCTGAGCAAAGATGCCTGTTTCAATTAGTTGATGTACTTCAATGCGACAGAGTCCCAGGGCCGTACAAAAAGGAAATTTCCTCCGAAGTCGGTGATGTTTGTACTAGAGTCAAATAACATGTCCACCATGTCTTTGCTATCCACACGGAGAACAATATGAAGAACAGTCTCTCGGTCATCCACCAGGAGGTCGATTCCCATTTCAGCTACATGCGATGGATACATGGATTTTACGTGAAATAGCCCTACTCGTTTAAGAGTATACAAACACTTACGCTTAAAGCAACTAAATGGATTTGTACCTGGAGCCAATCGCCGCAACCTCACATGTAAGACGATGATCCGCACACTTCGTCATTCAACCGCGTCATGATCAACATCCATTCTCAAATCCCATAGACAGTGATCAGCAAACGCCGTTCCAATTGCTGTAGATGCATGGGTCAATCCTTGCTCACAACGCAGAATCCTTAACGCCGAAATCTTCAACGCCGAACGCCGCCCACGTCAACATGGGCAGATTTCGGCGATAGGAGAAGTCGCCCTACCACCAGGCCTTCAATAAGATGTCGAGTTGTAAGAAATGACCATTAGCGCATACTTGTTTCGGAGATTTGGAGTTCGGATTATTCGGCCCTTGTATTGTAGTCGGAGTTGGGGTCTTTATAGGTTCATGTCGTGCCCTAGCGTGTATAAATATCCATTCTCCTTTGCCAACGTGAGGCCGTATTCATAAACTCCATTGGAACATCTCAACAGGCCCAAGTCAAGATACTCTGTGCTCCCTTTTTGATTGAATTTATACTTGGAAACACCAAATCATAGCTCCCATACAACACCATGGCCTCTCAATCCCCGGTCTGGTTCATCACAGGCGCCAGCAGTGGCTTCGGTCAAAGCATCGCCTTCGAAGCCCTCCGCCGCGGCCACCATGTCGTCGCCACTGCCCGAAGCTCATCGTCTCTTAACGCTCTCGCCGAGGCCGGCGCTCACGTCCTCAACCTCGACGTCACAGCTTCGGAGGATGTCATCGAGGCCAATCTCAAGCAGGCCCATGATTTCCACAGCCGTTTGGATTACATTGTTATTGCTGCGGGCTACGTCCTTGAAGGAGCTTGTGAGGAAGCATCGTAAGTCCTGCCGTGATCCTTGTGAAGCGGGGAACGTAACTAATAGGACGCAGTGCAAAGGAAGTCTTCGACCAGTTCAACACCAATGTCCTCGGCGCCATCAAAGTCACCCGCGCGGCAATCCCTTACCTCCGCGAGCAGCGCTCCGGCGTCATCGCAAACTTCGGCTCCCTGTCGAGTTGGAACGGCAACCCCGCGACGGGCTTCTACAACTCGACCAAATGGGCGATCAGCGGCTTCTCTGAGTCCATGACAGCCGAGTTAGCCCCGCTAGGCATCACGGCTACGTGCATCGAGCCAGGCATGTTCCGCACAGGGTTCCTCAACGCTGGACGCCGGATCAGCACTGAGCGTCGCTTACACGATGTGTATGCTACGGGAGCGGAAAAGACACGGGCAGTCCTAAACGAGAAGAACAATAAGCAGCAAGGCGATGTTGAGAAGGGGGCAAGGATCACTGTTGATGTGTTGACAGGTACGGGCGTGGGCAAGGGTAAGAAAATTCCTGTGAGGTTGGTGTTAGGATCAGATTGTTTGGATGTTATCAGGGGAAAGTGTGAGAGCACCTTGGAACTGCTAAAGGAGTGGGAGGATATTACTGTGTCAACAGATCATGATGATATGAAGTAATATATCAGATAGTTGAGGTTCAAGAAAATAACCAGCCCGATATATGGACATTGTAAAAATCAGTACGAATGCAACGATGTGACTTTTGTTGTAAAAGATCAATGTTCGCCGCGTTAATATAGAAATACCCCGCAAGGATCATAAGTGTAAATTCAAGGTGGAATCTTTGCACTGAATTCCCTTTTTGTTGTAGTAGTCAGCATAACGGAACATTGTGTACCTTGTCTTCGTTCTAGGGGCTCCATTTTCCGAAAACTACAGATACTAGGCATAGGCACTTCCTAAATCACAAGAGTATACCCATGTATTTTTTATTGCTGAGAACGCAGGTACCCTCGCTCCAGTGGGGGATGTTCCAATGAAGCATATTTGAGACTTATGGGCTGTAAGACAAGTATTCCGTGCAACCTGTGTATTTTCATGATTCTGAACTGATCCAATTTTAATGTGGACCATCAAGGCTACCCTTGGTATGAATTACGTCCAAACCTGGGATAGCAGATCGTATCCAATGTATATAGGCTTCAATCAATGTTTTCCACCAATGCATCATGCTCGTTCAATTCTATTACAATCAATATGTCATCATTCCCACGGGCTCGCGCTGTCGCACGCGTGTCTGGGCGCCAGAAAGAATGCGAGTATAAATGGAAAACCCAACGCCCATCATGCTTTTTCCCCTCCGCCTCTGATGGAGATCCTCGTTTATCAGTATCCGCCTTCCCGGTTAGAACTGAGATGCCCCGATTCTATAGGTTGGTGTTCAAACAGGCACGACCTCTGCCATTTCCATTCGTCTGTGCCCCCAATTTCCTCTATAGTATGATGTCGTACAATGGCCTAGTGGGCGAGGGTGTGCGTCGTGTCGCGAGCTTAATGAAGCTTCGTGGCGTCTCGGGCCAGCTTGTTGGCAACCTGCTTCTCCTTGGGGATGGTAAGGGCGTTGATGCCGAGGTAGTCGCAAATGCTGCCCACGACGAGGAAGGCCCAGCGGAAGTAGACCACAAGAGCAAAGAAGAAGTAGGCCCAAAGGTAGTTCAGTTCAAACTGGGCGCTGACCTTGGAGAACCCAAATCGGGGCAAGTTGCCGAGGATGGCGCCGCCAACGAGAGGCCAGAGCATGACGGTCCAGTAGGGGAAAGGCTGTTTCGTCAAGTGAGCGAGGATCATCTTGGTAGTCATGCGACCAAAGACAAACGACAAAGTCAGGCAGAGAAGCATAAGGTGGTTCTCCTCCATGAGCGTGCTGTAAGGAGAGTAGACCCACAGACCAATGGAAATGGTATACACGGCCATGGGGGTCCACTCAAGAAAGACAGGGGCGACGGGCAGACCGTTCTTTCGGCGCGCCTGGACGACGTTGTACACACAGAAGGGAATCTGGGTGAAGACGAGCGAGCCGACGATAAGGCTGATCCAGATGTCTCGGAAGGTGGTCTCGCCAAGGATGTTGGCCAGGCCGGGGAGGTGCTCACCCAGGAGGTGGTTCATGGGCTGGGTCCAGATGCCAGGTCCATAGATGCCGGACATGATCATGACCAAACAGGCAATGAGCAGGCCTTCGGTGGGACCGTTGATGACGCCCAAGTAGAGCGTGTGTGTGTGATAGGTCTCCCAGGTCGAGAAGAACATGGGAAGGCAGGGGCACAGCGCAGTGAAGACACCGGCGTGAGTGGTTCCCAGGCCCATGGCGGCCGTCTCGAGCAAGCTGGCGAGGGTGCAGTTAAGCGAATCGATACCGTGGTCGAAGAGTTCGCCGAGACCGCTCGAGGTTCCCGTTCGGCGGGCTTGTTTGCCATCGACGTTGTCCATGGTCTGGTACATGAACAGGCCGAAGGCGAAGCTGAAGTAGAGCCATGATGGTCCCTGCAGCATTGGTGCTCCCATTAGCATTTCGCAAGTGGTGGTGTTAGGTGACGTCAACGTACCGGTCCAACCAAATCTGGCATGAAGATCTCGAGCAGTATGACGTTACCCAAGATGAAGAAGAACCCGAGGAGGGTAACCATGTTCGGGGCAAGCCATAGTGGCAGCAGCTCGACGAAGGCGTTCCACTGGGTGAAGCACGTTAGCTGGCGAAGGACTCATGAGGGAGTCGTCGCGGCGAACGAAGAGCGGTAACGCGCCGCTGCGACGATCTCGAGGGGTTCTAGGAGGACGTACGAAGGGGCCGAGGACGTATTTCGAAACGGGGGAGAGGTCGACGCTCGAATATTTGTAGGTCTTCAGATGGGCGAGGGCATCGTCCGAGATGCACTCAGCAACCGCGCTCTCTGTTGGAGGTTGTCGTCAGCCATCAATCCGGAAGGCGCTGGAAATAGTTCCAGAAGGAGTAACCGCACGGGAACACTTACTAGTATTGGGAGCCATGTTCCTACCGCTCGGGTTGGACGAGGTTGGATTGAATAACGGCAGCGTTTCGCTTCCGGACATGGTGGGAGGGGAGGGGCCGGAAGGCGGAGGGGTCTGCGAAGGGAAAACGGGGACCCTTTTAAGGTGTCAGGGGAAGCAGAGCTACGCTGCAAGGCGCCTCGCACTGCACTGCAACAGGATGACGGTGTGCGGCGCGGCGCGGATTTGACACACAGTCACACGCGTGCGGGCTAAGGAGAAAAAAAGAGGAGCTCGTTGCAGCAGCGTTGGGCGGTTCAGCCTTCATGCATCGGTCTCGATCTGGGGCCTTGGTTTGGGGTTTGGGGGGGGACGCCGGCTAAGATTTTGGGTGAAGGGGGTAAAACTGGTTGAGATGAGCGAGCTCTGGCATTGGTGTTTTTGGAAAGGCGGTGCGTCACCCCCCTGCAGCCGCGTGCGATCCGACCCACTGAAGAGCGCGAGGCCACGGATGCTTCAGGGGACCCGGCAGAACTCCAGCACACTTGCAACACCACCGGCCAGAGATCAGGGGGCTAGACGATGGCCCAGAGTCCCCTAACAACTTGATAGATTGCGGGACCGGGGGGGCGGTCAACGGCCAAATTTAGCGCTGGCCCGTCGCCATTCAGAAGGCGTCCTCAGAGCCTCTTGGAGCCCCAAAGACGCCCACTAGGGGTTCAGCCAATGCCGCTGAGCGAATAGCTGCACACGGGACGCACGCAAGACGCGTCCTTTGCTGAAACTCAACTCAGCCGAAAAAGTCGGCTTAGCAGTTAATCAAATTATCAATCAATCTTGCGGAATCTTGCCCCGCTACGTCTAATGATCCCTCACACCTAATCATCCAGATATATTAACAGCATCATCCCTGAGATGTAGTAGCCACAAGGGCCGTGACGGCAACGGATGGCCCACGGCACCCACACGTGAGACATATGTCCATCTGGCTGGCGTGGATCGATTGGCCGTGATTTGTTGGGGGCCGAGGATCCTCTCGTGCATAATGGCATGTGCGTGTATCCACGGGCCAGCGCGCCATGGATGCATAGGCGGTAGGCCCTATCCGGTAGCAGCAAAACCAGGGGAAACAGGGTAAGCTTAATAGACACCCGAGTTAATCCGGACCGAGTCCACGCGGTCCACGTCCGAATATTTTACAAGGCTGACCGACGACAAACACAAATTCCACGTCGTGTCGAACGCACATGCACGTATTCGCGATGCACAACCATCAACGGCTGGCCACAAGATGCCCAGTATGTATTAATCTGACCCCTTCAAATCAAAGCACAACCCGCCTTGAAAATGCAAACTTGAGTCGTCTCAGGAGGTGGGTCGCAGGCCTGATGCCCTCTCATTTTCTTCCTCCGTCTGTTCTGTCTTCGTCTCCAATCATTCTCCCATCCACGCCCTTCCAATATTATTAGGGAGGGATATGCAAATCCCTATTAACAAATAAAATAAAAACATTGCTTGAAAAGATAATGCCCAGCCACCAACACCAAGACGTCCAAGGCTCTTAAGGAATGACACAGAAGTCAACGCAAAATGCAACCAAATTCACATGCTGGGTCGTTCGCCCTCCCAGTGTACAACTGAGCGAGGTAGAACTTATGGTCGCTTACAGCAAGGCGAATCCAACAAACATGCTGCCCATAACGACAGCAAGACCCCACTTGCGGCCAGCCTCGAGAGCAGTAGCAGAGCCAGACTTGTCGCTAGAGCTAGAGCTAGAGTCGGACGAATCGTCGTCGCTGTCGTCGTCGCCGTCAACAACGTCGGTGTAGATCGTATCGGCATCATCGGTGGCCGAGGCTGTGGCCAAGACGCCAGTACCGGTGGCGGTGGCGGTCGTGTTGTACTTCTTGGGGTCCTGAGCACCGCAAGGGTGGTCCTCACGACACGCCGAGGCACAGGTGTTGCTGCCATCGCAGGCGGTGACACACTGGTTGCCCCATTCCGAGCAGACGAAGTAGGGGAGAGACAGTGAGTACTCGGAGACGTTGGGCTGTTGGCCGTTGCCGCAAATGCAGCCGTAGGTAAGAGATTTCTAGAAATTATACGTCAGACGATGCGGCAGATCAAAGGTAGTGCGAGGGTAACAAACCGGGTCGCATTCGTTGACCTTGGTGCTTCCGTCACCGGTCTGCTGGCAGATGAGGGGGCAAGTGTACTTCTCGCTAGCACACCAAGCCTCTAATGAATCACAATCAGTCTATGGCTCTTCGTCTTTCTATCTCTGGGAGTAAAGCAACTCACGTCTCTGGGACAGAGGCACGCTGTCGGGATCGATCACGTAGTCGGCCTGGGCAACGGCAACGAGAGTGGCGGCCACAGCCAGAACAGTGGAGCGGACGGAAGGCATGGCGATTTGGAGGAATTAACGAGCCGGAGAAGTGCTGAGGCGAGTGGTCCGAGTATCGCAAGAAATAGGACGCGAAACTGCAGATCTCAGCGGTCAGCGATGTTCTTGAACTTGATATTTGCCCTTCAAGATCCTTCAGGGCGTAAAAGTCTGAGGACGGTGCTCGTGGTCATCAAAGGTTGGCATGCAGCGTGATCCCCAGGACAACAGAGCATCGGAATTCCCGGATCGTGTGGCGTATGGGTTGGCTCACTCACAATTTACGGGTGTACGAAGAAGGAGGCGTTTGTATGAACGAAGGTACAAACGGTGGCGGCAGCGAGAGATGAAGAAGCAATCAAGCGAACGGTTGTTGGAGAGCTCAAGCGAGAGAAGAGGATCATGAGACGGCCGGAGACACGGGAAAAGAGGAGAGCCCGGGAGTGAGGAGGCGACCAGACGGAATAGCCTTATGCAGAAATGAGCGAGAGCCGGGGCTGAGACCCGCGGCTGGCGATATCACGACCACCGGTGGCTAGCAAAGAAGTAACATCAAACAGGCTTAGCCTGGGGCCCAGGCACAGACAGCGTAGCATCCGCAACCTCTGGCCGTGCTGGCCCGTGGCCCCGTGAGGCTTGGGTGGGATCCAAGCATGGGCCGTACCACCCGCCGCCACTCGGCGCGTTTGCGAACCCAGACCTGGGCCAGGGATCTGCTGCTGACTGCCAGGCCGCGGTGCTATGTAATTACATGGTGTTCTGCCCGTAGGGAATAGCTAGCGAACTGGCGTGGGTTGGCTCGCCCGACTAGCGATTGGGGGGGCGCCGGGATGGAGCTTGGAGAGCTGGGGACGCCACTGGTGTCGCGCTGGCGTCCATCTCCAATCTCCAGCAAGCCCGGTCTCCAGCGGGTTGTTCTCCACCATGGCCCTCGACAATTATGACCTTTGGCTCGGCTCATCGTGCAGCAGCCCGCGCCGTCGCTGCAGCATGTCGTTGTTTTTGTTGCTGTTCGTTGTGTTTGTTTCTCCCCCAGATCATTGGCTAATACGTCTCAATTCCAGTGTCTCACTCTCGCAGGTAGACTCACCAGTCAGTCAAGTCAAGTCGCTCTCCACTGCAATGCCATCATCGGTCATGTCGGATGACAAGCACGGTCTTGTCTCCATCTCCCCGTCTCACAGACCACATCCAAAATGGCTATTCTCCCGCTCGCTTCCCATCCCCTCATTCCGTCAAATACAGCACCTCCAGCACCCGGCCCTGCCTGTCCCAGGTGTCTCGAGAGTTGGTGGCGCGCACAGCTGAGTCTTCCAGTGCGTGTTTCACTCCGGCCTGTTCTCTGTGAGGTGATTGCGTTGGTTGTGCATGTGCAAGACAGACGGCCGAGAGGCAACCGCACTGCATTGAGCAATGACTGCATCAGCCAGCCCGCGACACGACACTTTGCATATCGCACATGTCCATCTGCAGTTGGTGGGACCCGGTGCATCATGAGGGTATCCCGCGTCCGACCCTCCGCGGCAGCATTACGAGCCCACCCATACCTTTCGGAACATTCACTACGGCATTAGCACTGCACATAGCGGGCGAGAGTGGCCAATTGCCCGCCTCTCAACTCCCACAAAGGCTGGGCATCCAGAACTGGCCAAGTGCCAACTCGTATTGCTTGCATACGATGGCAATGCCGAGAGCCCGCGCTATGCACGAGAGCGGCTGTGTGTGTCTGATAATGGTGTTTGTGCACTGGATCAGCCGGCGGGCTGGCTGAGAGGTGACGCCGAGACGACTCTGACGGTAATAATTTAGGAGCGTACCATGTCTAGGCACACAGACCAGCCAGCGCTGGACTAATAGCCAAGGTGCCGGTAGAAAAGTAAATAGGAGGCGCCGCCGCTATCCAGGTAGCATCAGGCCGGGGCTTGGGGGGATTTATCCAGGATCTGCCATCAACCGAGTCAAGTCACATCAGTCCCAGGCCTCACAGGGCTTCAGGTTGGTGGAGGAAAGGCCAAGCTTCCAAGGTCTCCATGTCGGGTTTGACTCGCACAGCACACACACGCAGGGGTTTGCCTATGTCCGTCTAGAGCCAACTAGGAAGCTTGCACAACTCGCATAATCAAAAACTTGGCTTGGGTGGTGTGAGGCGGATGAGAGAATGCAAGATACGAGGTGGCAAGATCGGTGGCTGCACATATTGGTTTTGACTCGATCTGACAGCCTTCAACCCTCGCCGAACCAGAAGACTCACGACCAAGGGATTGGATTACAGAAATGCCCGCTCCATAGACGGCCGGTAACCCGTCGGCCTGGTCCTTGCGTAGTCAGAAGCTTGCACCACCAGCAGACCTATCCCACCCATGAAGAACCATCCCATAATCACCTTACGATAGGGCCTCCCCGCTTGTCAGTCGACACTACTCCCTACCTTTAGGCTCTGCACTGCAAATAAGCTGGGGGAATATCAGCCGAGTTTATTATAGAGAGAAGAGGCAGGCCGCCGCCCCGGTCCCAGTGGGCTTGTATGGATGGCACTCCGAGACATCCTATCCTTGGGAGACAAGGCCCCCCACCTTGCAGCACACGAGAGGTGCAGCGCCGGAACTTGTTGGCTCCCTTCCTTCTGAATCCCCGTGGGGGGCCGTGTTGGCTGGGCTGACGGACGGCACGGCACGGGTGGTCATTCGGAGCCCGGGACGGTATTTGCAGATGGATGGAGAGTCGGTCATCGGAATGCGGCGGCCGGGATGTCGGCGTTGATCCTTCTGCTCCAGTACATAACTTCCCAGACATGGAATGCCACGGTAGGAAGAGTAAACATCTACAGTAGCATCACCAACAACACACCTAACCTATCATAACCACCGCAAATTCCGCAGGCTACCAATTGGAAAACAGCCTCTCAACGGCAACAGCTCAACGTGTTCCAATACAATGTCCCGCTCCACGGAGCAAGCCAGCGCCCGATGCCCTGCGTTTGTGCCAGACAGTGGGGACGGGCGGGAACCACCCCAAAACACGTCCCTCCTCCGGGACGCCGCCCGCCCCTCTTCCGGCCGAAAGAAGCATGATGGCGACCTTGTCGACGCCGGTCTTCTCTTTAAAATCACAGCATCATCAAAGCCTCAACCACGCCATCGCTTTCTTATCCGCGTATAGCTGGTCGCGTTGCCCTTCCTTTATTGGCCTCCGTTTCCAGACACGTCATTATAGTTTACGTGCACCCTGTCCGTCCCCACGCTCCCTCGCTAGATATTGATCCCCCTGGTGATCCAATCCTTCCATGCTCGAAATTCATTGTTGCGTCGTTGCCGATATCAACCACCACGACTTGCAAATTCTATCCTTTTTCCAGCAGCAATAGCGATATTCCCCTCGCCGTCTCGATCCCTCAATTCAAGCGACTCTCAACTCTCCACCCGGCTCCGAATAAGCTCCTATCCACTTGGGCATCAATCTCGACACACCACCGGCCGCCACCTCGTCCGCCCCCTCGTCCGCCCCGTGCGACTCCAACCTCCGATCGCCTCCAAACCCACATGAATTTTCCCCTGTCGCATGGTTGAATGGCGTCGGCGGTAGATCGAGAGCGTGCCAATGGCAACTGGGCCGGCGGCGCATCTCCCGCGAGACCGTCCGACATCCCTTCCGCGCCTGTCGACGAGTTCCACACCCCACAGTCGTCGCTCAACAATGAGGCGCCCATCGCTATCAGCTTCCTCGAGGAGGAAGATGCTGCCTCTTCCGTCATGTCCCCCAGCTCCGTCACATCTCCGCCCTACTGGGTCAACTCGCACGGCCACCAGCGCAACATCTCCAACGTGTCGGTCGAGTCCGTCCTCCCTGCCGGCGCCATCACCCTTCGTGACAACGAGACGAACGACTACGACGACCGCAACAACGCCTGCTGGGCCAAGAGCGTTGAGATCGCCGACTACACCATTGTCAACGGCAGCGCGACCAACATCGGCGCCTTTGTTGTGTGGAACATCCGTGTCGAGACTCTTCATGTGGGTACTCCGTCAGCCAGGTGCACATCAGGGTCCAAAATGTATGACTAACCATCCATCTGCGCAGGGAAGCTATATGAACATCAGAAAACGGTATTCGGAGTTTGATGAATTTCGAAATCAGCTGGTTTTGACCTTCCCCGGGTTCGAGGCGGCCGTTCCGGAGATTCCGCCCAAGAGTGTCATCTCCAAATTCCGGCCCAAGTTCCTGGAGAAGAGACGAGCTGGCCTCCAATATTTTCTCAAGTACGTCTTTCTCCCATATGATCACACTGAACATATGCTCACCTCGTCTACAGTTGCATTCTTCTAAATCCAGAGTTCTCTGGCTCGCCTGTCCTCAAGGAGTTCCTCTTTGCATAGCGGCTTCATTCCCATTCGTACGACTTCACTGGATATAGTTTCACTCATCAGCCCTCAGGGAGGGCCTTTTTTGTACAAACGACATGTTATGCTGTTTCTGCATCGCCAGTAGGTAGCTACAATAATGATAATGCCTTGGATGACACACAATATGCGACTCACTGCCGTTGCTCTCATTCGTGGTTCGATAGTCAGGCTCATACCAAGGGTTAGCCATGTCGCACAAGATATGGACCACCACATTATCTCTTGCTTTTCCCATTCTTCGCCAAGCCGGCTCTTTGCTCCGCTGCCAATGCTTAAGCGCATGTCGGTGGGTATACGCAGATGGCTGAGCGCGTCTCACAGGAGAGACCGTAGCCGTCCATTCCGAAGCGCGGACCTATTGAGTCCTCGACTATAATTACTTGCGCAGTGCCAATGATATGCCGCGTTGCCAAGTGCCGTCTTTCCGTGACAAGAAACGGTAGTTGACTCGGCGGTTGCCTCCTTGCGTCATTCAAGCCCATCGTCAAGACGAATAAATCCAACACGAATTCTCCAAGACTACTGCAGTCGATGAGGGTCATGAACTGTTTCCTACGCTATTAAATAAGGGGCCATTCTCAAGTGACCCTTTTAGGCTTTTGATCGTCTCGTATCGTCATACGCATGGCTTCAGTGCAAGCCATGACGCAACTCGAGCTTCTAGAAGCATGCTCCTTGCCGGTTTTGGCAGAGGCCAATACGACCCCGCCATCAGGGCACCCCCCGGGGCGCACCAACTCTCAGATGTCCATCATTGCCACTTCATCATCGAGCGTTTTCTGCTTTCCACCCAAGACTAAGGAATACATGGATTCCCTAGTTCCTCCAACGGCTGACGGATTCGAGCGCATCGCATCCGTGCAACAAGAACGTGAGGAAGAACTGAGGCGCAAAGCCAGAGAGCTCAAGCGCCAGTCGCTTAAGTCGCAAGGTCAGCATGAGCGCAACGGCAGTTCGTCGAGCGATGGGCGCAATGAGAGAACACAAGCGGCTCGGGTCATCCAGAGGACCTTTCGAGGACATCGCGCAAGGCGGGAGATGAATGGATTCGGGCTAGATGCGGGCACTCGGTGGATGACAGCGATTCGCGAGGCCCAGTTCCGTGAAGTAAACCGGCCAAAGTCAAAGGACGACACGGATATGTCGAATATGGGGGCAGGTTCCCCCGAGGGGCGACAACACTCAATGGCTCGAGAGAAATGGAAGAAGGCGAGCATGGTCGCGCGACGGGCAAACCATGATGATGATTCCTCGGACTCATCGTCACAGTCTTCAGACGAGGAGGCATCGCCAGAGGACAGGGCAGCCGCAAAGGCACAACGTCATAAGGCAAACTCCACACGCAGAAGTGAGGCTAAGATGATGGGTATCCAGTACTTCCTCGAAATGGTAGATCTCAAGCATCGCTATGGAAGCAATCTGCGTACTTACCATGAGGAATGGAAGCGGTCCCCAACGAAGGAGAACTTCTTTTACTGGCTTGACTATGGCGAGGGGCGCAACATCGAGTTGGAATCCTGCCCGCGTGATCGTCTTGATCGAGAGCGAGTGCGGTACCTCTCACGAGAAGAACGACAGTACTATCTCGTTGAGGTAGACAATGAGGGGCGGTTGCGTTGGGCCAAGAACGGGAAGCGCATCGACACGACGGTGGAATACAAGGACAGTATACATGGCGTGGTGCCCTCAGATGACCCGACGCCAGCCTTCAATCCTGTGGTTGAGTCTGGACAACCACGGGGCTCTGTCGACACGACTAGCTCAGATTCATCGTTGGAGTCGATACGAGAGGCCGATCGAGCGGCCAAGTACGCAACCCCAGGGTTTGATGACAGCGGGAGCTTCAAAAAGGTGTCACACTTGTCGGCATCGACCATCTTCAACAGGTTGCTACGCAAGTCAGTTAAGAAGAACACATGGATCTTTGTGGCCGACACGTCGTTCCGACTATACGTGGGCATCAAGAACTCAGGGGCATTCCAACACTCGTCGTTTCTCCAAGGCAGTCGCATCTCCGCTGCCGGGCTCATCAAGATCAAGAACGGCCGTCTGAGGTCGCTATCGCCACTTAGCGGTCACTATCGGCCTCCAGCAGCCAACTTCCGGGCGTTCGTTCGAAACCTAAAGGACGGGGGCGTGGACACCAGCCACGTCGCCATCAGCAAGTCGTATGCGGTGCTAGTAGGACTAGAGGCGTACTTACGGACGCGGCATAAGGGCAAGGAGATGCTGGGGAAATTAGCACACGGCAAGGACAAGATCCTGGAGCCGGAGGAGGTAGCGCGGCGAGAGGAAGATGCGCGGGACAAGAGTAAGAGCGCGGAGAAGGAAAGGAAGGTGCTGGAGCGGGAGCAGGCCGAGAGGGAGGCAGAGGGCACCAGGGTGAAAATGATGCAGAAGTTGAGGATTTCTTCATCAAGACTAGAGAACGACGCATAGGCGCCTAGAGAGGCGGAGGAGTGACTGCATCTGGACAAGCTACTAGTATAAGACGATAGAGGACTGCCTGCGGGGGATTCCTTTAATACCCCTCAAGTTGCATTAATACTTCCACAGTTCATGGATACAACTTATATTAACATCCATATAATCCCGGAACCTTGTGTTTTCTGTGTATTGCCAAAAAAAAAACCACTGCCACAGGAGGCAGGGTTTCACTCAGAACTACATCTAGACTTTTTAATATTGATGCCAGAGACGAAGCCAGTAGAAGCTACCCTGTAGCCAATATCAAAACACCTGGAAGCAAGTAACCCGAGGCAATAAGGTGTGATGGGTATTAATCAAAGTTTCCGGCGGTCAAATGCATGGTTTTCACTTGTTTGGGGTTTGTTTGGATGTATTGCTAGTTATGCAGCTCTTCGTTGCTGTAATAAAGGTTTTTGTTGGTTGTCGTGAATTGGGAGCATACTGCAAAGATGTTGCCAAGAGGACAAAGCAGGTCACAATCAGGCTAGGATAGCTGCACAAGGCTAAGTACTTACCCAACATGTCGACGCAAAACTCATCTACGGGTCTAGAGACGACAGTTTAATCGGACACGCACCTGCATTGTGATCAAACACTGAAGTGTTTGTTCTTGGAAAGTCGCAAACCACCAAACGCCCAGTGCACTGGCCTGGAATGCACTCGCTGGAAGCGCCATGGGCACGGGACTCCCACAGCGGGCAAGTGCCCTGTACGGAGCGCTGAGGTCACGGCGCTCTAGGTGACCCAGCAGCGTCACCCGCCCCTAAACCTGCCCAAATAACGCCAAACGCCAAACGCCACGAGGAAGGGAAGCACCACCCAAACGTCCGGTCGGTCGCACGAAACCGGTCGGGATATCCATCGAAAAAACATCAACAACGAGCGCTCCCATCGCGACAAGGCCGAGCCGGGCTCCGAATCCTGCAATCAGCCACCGAGACCGAGAACCATGCCAGGCTTCCTCACGTCTGTCAATGGCCTCCGTCACCCGCTCCACACGGCGCGCTGAGGGTCTTCACCCGCACCACCACGCCAGCGCCCACGCCCATCACCTGACGCCCTCGGCCGCGGCCAGCGCAGGCCTTTTCCACCAGGCCGCCCGGAACAAGCGGGCGCTCGAGGTCCCGGAGCGCGACTTCGACGTGATAAAGCCAAAGAGGAGTCGGATCGCCGTCGAGATCCTCTCCAAGGGCTCGCAGAACCTGGGCGACGCAGTCAGAGTGCCGCCTGCTGCGCCTGCACCGCGCCCGCGACCGGCCGTAACCACGGTGAACCCGCCGCCTCCGCCCACAACGACGACGACTGCAGCAGCCCCTGCGGCGAATATCGACCAGAACCTGACCAAACACCAGGCCAAGGTCATAAATGGTATCAAACATGAGCTGGACCGGCTGCAGCCGCAGTCCACGGACACCCGAGAGCAGGGGCGCAAGCTCCGCTCGCAAGAAGCCACGAGATTCAAAAGCGAGCTCTCTGCGTACTTCCCTGAGTACGACGAAGTGATTGGGAATGACCCCAAGGAGCACTGTACGTATAGAAAAAATTCCCATCGCTCTTCAAAGCCAACTCCTTGCCCCGATCTGGTTATTGACCAACTTTAGATCTGTTCAACGTCGATACGCCGATTGTTGTCGTCGACTCCGACCCCAGACGCGCTGTAGCAAACTCGCAAAGCGCGGTGCAGCGACCCCACCAGGCTGACCAATACCCTGCGCGAGGATATGGCGATGCTCTGTTCAACGACGTGTTTGATGCGCAACGCATCGATTTTAGCTTCCTCGAAGCGCAGTACAAGAATAAGGCTCTTGATGATCCCTTGCCGGATAAGATGTTTCAACCCATACACAGGCGGGCAGAGAGGCTTGAGCGGTCGATACGCAATACCGAAAAAGGACGGGCCCAGCACGAAAAGGACCAGATCATCCGTCTTTTGGAGGGACTCCAGGGCCATGACTGGCTGAGAGTGATGGGTGTCAGCGGAATTACCGAGACCAAGAAAAAGGCGTTTGAACCAGCGCGAGATCATTTCATCAAGGGCTGCCAAGCCATTCTTGCCAAGTTTCGCAACTGGATTTTGGAGGAGAGGCGGCGGAAGTTGGAGAAAGAGAAGGCTCTCGCTGAACGAGCCGGGGAGGACGATGACGATTCAGAACGTGGCGAGGAGGAGAGGGATGAGGATGAAGTTGCCCAGCAAGACGAGAGCAGCGACTCCGCATCACCGGCCAAGCAGCTTCACGAAGAGGCGATGGCCAGAACCAAACCACCGACCAAGGGCTCCAAGAAACGGCGGACCACGCCTCAACCGCCTGCTGCAAAACAGCCGACGGCGAAAGCACCAGTTCCCAAACCGCCCAAACCGCCCAAACCCCCAGAGCCGCCCAAAGAGTTCAAATCCTTCTTCAATAAGAGGTACGAGCGTGATGGGGCGTTGAATCGCCACCGGCGGGCAGGAAGGAAGGTAATGGCATGGGGACACCCGGTCCCCGAGATACCCCAAGTTGATTTTGATTTGCCGGAAGAATACCTTGATGCAGATGCTTTAAAGGCTCGGGAGAGGAGGAAGCGCCGGGACAGGCGAGGCAGTAAGCACTGATAGCGGATTAGCATGGTATTCGTTGCCTGTAATAACAATAAAGGGTTATGGAGAGAAGGGCATGGGGGGGGATCATTCTGGAATGGCGTTTGGGGGTTCAACCATCATGGAAGATGGGGATTTGTACGGACGGGCCTGTGTACGATTTGTAGTAGTTAAACTGTGCCCACACTTTCAGAACATATGCATGTCTTTTGCAAATTGGTCGCCAAGGCCGTGGCCGTCAGGGTCGTGGCCGTCAGGGTCGTGACTGTGAAGGTGGTGATCGTCAAGGTCGTGGTCGTCAAGGTCGGCATTGAGCTGTCCTTAATGAGCTGTGACGGATAACTGGCTCCTGAGCGAGTCAAATTCCGGGTGCCCCCGCCACCGCTATGGCACCACCCCGGGGCTGGAGGGATGTTTGCCGGTGGACTGCCCGGAAGACAGCACGCTTTACATCACTCATGTTGGTGGTGGTGGACGCTGCCTGTTGCGCAATGCCGAGGGGGTTAAGAACTTGCGATACTTGGATGCAAGTACACAAGGCGCTGGCCGTGAAGCGCAACAGCGCTACTTGGTTCGCGCATGGGTGAGGCTGGTTGAGCCGCATGTGGTCCGTGCACCGCAGCTCCCAACGCGCCTCCGAGCCGCGACTTCGTTTCCTTCCCGTCAAGGTGCTCAGGCGACAGAGGCTCCGACGGCCTGGGTTTTCTTTTCGGGCGCGCTCTACATCACCATTCCTTTTCACGCTTCTTTCTCGTTCTGGCCATTTCTGCCCCTCTCTTCTGTCTTTTGCCATCTGCTCTCCCGTCGCGGACTTTCTCCCCCCTGCTGCCTCCAGCCAACCGTCTCCGCAATCTACCAGCGTGCGCTGAATCGACCGAACAAAGCCTATGCCTGCGACCCTGACCGCAATCCACGCCGAATAACCTTGGTGGACACTTTAAGCGTTACCGGAAAGCTCTTGCGACCGCACAAACCGAGACCTGGGTCCTCATCGATGCGACATACATAAGCACTGAGCTCGCGGGGGCCATTCGGCCTTACTTTTCCTCTCGACCTTGCTCCTGACCGCGGACATGGCGACCGACGGTCTGTTGCACGAGCCCGTGGGGGACATTCATCCTCTGCTGGGCCTAGACGACGACCTACCGCCTATTGAGGACTTGCCGGTTCTTGAGTACTTCGTCATCAAGCAGGAGGTGAATCTCGAGGTCAACTTTCGCGACAAGCGCATCGATGGCACGACCGACGTAATCCTCGCCACCTTCAACGATAAAATCGAAGAGATCGCGCTCGACGCCGCTAACTGCGAAATTGATACCGACAATGTCTACGTCACTGAGCTGCGCGAGGTCAACGGAGAGATTGTCGAGGGCCTGAAGCGCAAGACCACTGCCGTCTATACCGACCCATACGACAAGCTCTCCCACCCCAAAGGATGGAACTGGAGAGCCGAGCATCATGACCTGCGCCGAATGAGGGCGCGGTCTTTGTTTCACAGCCGAAAGACCGACGTCCCCGCCGAGAATAGAGAGTTCGAGGGCTGCACGCCGGTCTATGGATCACTCAGGGTGAGCCTGCGTGGGAAGGCAGACCAAGATCGCCCGAGGCTCATCATTAGGAAATCGATGGGCTTCGATTCGATGGATAAGACCAACAAGCAGTTCAAGCTCACCATTCCGTTCACCAACACCAACCCTCGAGATGGTATCCAGTTTGTTGGAGTCGACCCGCTCGACAACCGGTTCACCCACATGTACACTCGAAGCTCCATCAACCCGGGAACAGCGTCCTGCATTTTCCCATGTGTCGACGATCACGGCTCACGTTGCGACTGGAAGATATCTATCAAGTACCCCCGAACCCTCGGAGATGCCCTCCAGCAGGCCCTGGCCACGCAGCAGAATGGCTCAGGTGCGGATAGGATGCAGATCGATGGACAAGAGCGGTCACATAACCTCGCCGAAGAGGACAAGCTCAGAGAAATGTCCGTGGTCTGCTCAGGGTTCCTTATGGAGGAGACCGTGGACCCGGACGACGACCACAAGAAGATCATGACCTTTGAGCCAGAGAAGAAGGTTTCGGTGCAGAAGCTCGGCTTCGCAGTCGGCCCTTTCGAACATATCGATTTATCATCAGAGTCCCGAACGGAGGAAGATGAGGTGAAGCTTGGCATGAACGCACTTAAGGTCCATGCCTACTGCCTACCCGGCCGAGGCGACTGGGTCCGCAATACATCTGCTGCTCTGACGATGGCAGCGGACTTCTTTACGTACACATTTGCTCGCTATCCCTTTGGAAACTTCAAGTTGTGCTTCCTGGACGACTTGGTCGAAGATACCGTTTCGCACTACTCCATGGCGTTTGTTAGCAATCGGTTGCTTTTCCCGGAGGACATCATGGACACCGAGATAGATGTGACGAGAAAGATTGTCTACACTTTGGCCAGTCAATGGATCGGCATAAACATGATCCCCAACACTCGAAACGACCTGTGGCTTGTCATTGGCATTGCACAATACATGACGGATCTTTTCATGAAGCGCCTGTGCGGTAACAACGAATACCGGTTTCGCATGAAAATGCTGTCAGATAAACTTGCCGAGATTGATAATGAGCGGCCATGCTTGTATGAACTTGGTCCCAATCTCCACCTAGGAGAGTTCGAGATGGACTTCATGACTCTGAAATCACCAGTCGTTTTCTTCATCCTCGATAAGAGACTCATCAAGGCATCTGGTGGTCATGGCCTGACTCGAATCTTGCAGAAGCTCCTGACCAAGGTTCAGATCGAGAGCTCAGACAAGTCAACAATTCTGGAAACGGAGAAGTTCAGGACAACCTGCGAGAAAGGGGCGAGGTACCGGCTCGAGACTTTCTGGAGCCAATGGGTTTATGGTTCTGGATGTCCTCGCTTCGATGTCAAGGCCAAGTTCAACAAGAAGAGACTCTGTGTTGAGTTGACTCTGAATCAGATTCAATCCCAGATCACCAAGAAACCCGAGCTGGAAAGGTCCGACTTCCTCCGAGTTATCAAGGAACGTCGTGCTGGCGTTAAACTTGGCGAGGTGCAGCCGCTTTTCACCGGACCGATGACTGTTCGAATCCACGAAGCCGATGGAACCCCATACGAGCATATTCTTGAGATCCGCGAGGATGCCACACGATCCACCAAGTTCGAGATCCCTTACAATACCAAGTACAAGCGACTAAAACGTACTCGCCGAATGAAAGAGAAGCAAAACGTCGGAGCAAGCATGGATGCAGAAAATCTTGATGACGCCCTGCTCTATTGCTTGGGTGATGTTCTCCAAACCCCAGATGAGCAACGAGACTGGGAGTTGATTGACTGGGATCCTGATACCGAGAGGAAGATGGACCAGGAGTCCTACGAATGGATTCGCGTGGATGCTGACTTTGAGTGGGCCTGCGATATGAAGCGAACCCTCGAACCATACATGTACGTGTCTCAACTTCAGCAGGATAGGGATGTTGTGGCTCAGCAGGACGCCATGCTGTACCTCACCAATGGCCCCCTTCATCCTATTGCTTCCGGTTTCCTCGTCCGGACGCTTCTTGACCGACGCTACTTCCATGGTATCCGGACGATGGCTGCCGAGGCTCTACCAAGGCAAGCCAACATCAAGGATATTTCAATGCTTGGCCTTCGGCAACTGATGAAGGCCTTCTCCGACATGTTCTGCCATAATGAGTCCAGCCAGCCGAAGCCAAACGACTTCTCGGACAAGAAGCAGTATAATGTGCGGCGAGCTATCATTAAGGCTATTGCACAGGTCCGAGACGCCAACACCTACAAGTGCCCACTGGAGGCTCGGCAATTCATTCTCGACCAGCTACTCTTTAACAACAACGAGGATAACCCCTATTCCGACCACTTCTACATTTCCCTTCTGGTTGAGACCTTGGCCGTCTCTCTTATTCCCTCCAAGCAGGACGAGTGGTATGCCCGTCAAAACAAGGTGCCGGTTGAGGAGGAGAGGCAATTCCTTGAGAAGGCTCTGGAGCAAATTGAACGAGTTCTTAGGCGGGACGAATGGACAAACTCCTACCAGAACATCTGGACCATTGCTGGCCTGGAAGCGAAGCGGCAGCTGATGAAGGCAGAGGTCATTCCGAAGAGCTATCTTGACTTTGGACAGTATCTGCTCGATGGAACTCGAGATCTTATTCGGATCAAAGCCTTCGAGTCTTTGGTCGACCTTGGGGCAATGATGGATCCTACAGTATTTACCTTTTTGATCTACTCGCTCACCACTGATCGATCACCCTTTGTCCGCACCAAGCTCATCGATGCTGCTGCATCTGGTCTTGCGGCGATCGCGTTTGGGGAGCATTCCAAGGCCGTTAGGAAGGAGCCTGCCCCGGATGAAGGAGACGCGCTTTTACTTGTTCAGGACAGTGCCCAAGAGATTGAGGCTCGAAAGGAGATGTTCGCAAGAAAGGAAAACCTCGATGCGGCTTTGAAGGCCCTGCGAAAGGAGATGGAGGAAACTTACGGTGGAGATGAGCGACACTACAGCACGGCGATGCGCAAGGCTCTGGACCACCCTGGCCTCGGCCGAGCTGAGCTGGAGAGCATGCTTGATTTAGCGGCGATGATGTTTGAGGAAGCAAGCGATTGGGTCGTCACGGTTAACCTACCTAAGGCTTGGAAGGTCGAGCGACCAGCCCAACAGCTCGCCAACAGGGTAAGAACCGCAAAAGCAATGTCACAGGATACGCATGCTAACCACTCACAGTTGTCGGTCATGTTCAAGTCGTACTACAAGACGAAGCCCAAGGAGCCCATAGTTCAACCACCACCTCCCGCACCGGTACCTGTACCGGCGCCAGTACCTGTGGCTGCTCCTGAGCCAAAGCGACCTATTCCCCTTCCGAGAACCTCATCGATCAAAATCAATACTCACAAGATATCAACTCCTCAGCGACCGATGTCTATTCCTCCTACTGAAAGGGACACGATAGTAGCGTCGCCTGGAGTATCTCGCCAACCAAGTGTTACATCCTCATCGGCCTCAAAGTCTTCTCGACCGCCGCCAGAGCCATCTTCTGTGTCTTCTGCTAAGCGACCTCGCCCGGAAAAGGAGGAACATCATCCCTCTCCTGCTCCGAAGAGACCCAAGGTGGAGAAAGCGCACCCTTCGGAGTTTGGTGGCGAACGGAAGAAACGCCGCATGGTTACTCTCAGGACAAGAAACACGAAGCGTCTTGCTTTGATCCTGGGCCACCATCCCAAATCAAGTGCCAATGGGAGGACGTCGCTACCGTCAGGGAATCGCAAGGAATCCTCTTCTTCGTCTATCAAAGATTCCATCACCGCCAAGCCTGCGAGAAAGCCTTTGCCTGGAGCAGAGCACGCCATCAGGAAACCCTTGCCTGGAGGCCCGGCAGCATTGCCACATGCCCCATCGCCAGCTCCAAAGATCTCGCTGAACACGCATTCAGTCTCGACGCCGAAGCCGAAGGCGGCAAGCCCAGCAGTTTCCACACCGACTACGGGATCTGTGCGGCCTAAGATCAAGATTATCCGCAAGCCTCATCCACCACCCGCTGCTTAGAAAGAATCAGGGGGAGCCCAGTCAGATGCAACAATTCATGGAACTCGGGCCAAGCTAACACCCGGAAGCCCAAATTCCATGTCAAAGAAGAAGGAAAAAGAAACGATACAGGTTGGCATGTACCAACCGAACTATAATGGTGAGGCGAGGGTGTCCTTTGAGCCTGCCACCCCTCAGTCCAAAGAGAGTGAGGCTACATCTGAGAGCGAAGTGAGCGAAGGGGAAAGAAAATGATCGGATACAATTTGGTGCTGAGGTCGAGGTCAGCTACCGGGAAATGACTTTGATGGCCCGTTGAGGGTCGATTTTGATGTTTGTATAGATGCAACGGCGGGCATTGGGCGTTGGGCGCGAAGTGAAAACCAGACTGCAGGTGGTGTTGGGGTGCGGAAGGGCGTGGTAATGACTGTACAGTATTCAGAACACACTGCTTTAGATATCCCCTTTGAAGCTATGTCTTATCGGTTTGCAGTTGTGTAACGTGTTATGGAGTTGGTGTCGTGTTATAGTAATATGTTTAATACTCCGTGAGTGAAGTGCCGCCAAACAGAGTCATTCCATCTTGTCACCAGGCAAAGGTCTAACGCACAGTGTTACAATTCTAGATGTAACGTACTGTATAGCTGTTCCGGGAGATTCTGAGTTCCATTGTGATACTCTCCTGTGAAGCTGTGCTTCGGCAACTGTGAACGCATCCTTACACCCGGACTGCCACCAAAATAGGACAGCTCCAGGTTCTCGGCTCCGGAGTATTGATTGTCCTATGAGACCCAGGGGATTTCTAACGTTGTCCCCACCAGCCAAGAACGGCTGGGGAGTTGTGAGCTCTGGAAAGCCCTGCGAGGGTTAAAAAATGGAGATAGTTGATGAACCATGGATGGCGAAGCCTACATGGAACAAACTCCAAGTTAATTGCCATTGAGGGCCGCCTATGGCCTCTTTTCCGTGCTCTGAGCTGGCCTTGTTTACATGGTTTCGGCCGACGTCGGCCAGTGGCTGGGAGCGTAGTGCCGCCGGTTGCCGGTCCACAAACAGGAGAGGACCAGCTATTACAGTGCCTGAGTGCCTGCCACAACTCCGAGATAAGCCCGCCGCGGGCCAACCTTATCACCACGTGATGCGGAATCTTCCGCGCGCCCCCAGCCCAGTGCGATCTTCGTCCAGATCTCTCGTCACCCGAGCCGGAGGAGCTCTTTCGCAAGTTTGCACGAAACGCTGGAATCCCGCCCCGTCGCCGGCTTTTCCATTGTTGATTCTATCCCCACGCCCCCAGAACTTGTCCAGAGGACGTCCGTCTCCATGTAGAGGCCTTCCGGCGCTGGCGTTTCCTATCCGGTGTAAGTCCTTTTTTTTTCCTGCGTCGCGACCGGCCTCACTTTCTCCTGAGCTGTGAGCCGCCTTGTTAG